>OOFB01011602.1:32075-42142 GCA_900323305.1 Trachyrincus murrayi | reverse complement strand
AAACAAAGACTGCAGACTGTGTTACAAAGAAATATAGCTGACAAGAGAATTGGATTTTAACTTAATGTATTTTAAGGATGTTTGGTTGGATGGACCATCTGTGTGTGTGTGTGTGTGTGTGTGTGTGTGTGTGTGTGTGTGTGTGTGTGTGTGTGTGTGTGTGTGTGTGTACCTCTTCTGTAGTCACCAATAGTGTGTGCGTGTGGGGATGTGTGTGCCTGTGTGAGTGCACACACTGAAGAGAAAGAGGAGGAGTATGAATTAAGTAGGAATCAACAATTCACAAGGTATGCCAAATTAGGTAGGTGACAGCAAGGGGTGTATATGAGAAGCAAGACTAAAAAAACAACATTGGGTTTTCATTCATCTGTACTATAAGTACTGCATATATATATTATGTATTGTAGAAATAACCTCCAGAATCAGAATGGGTTGTTCAGGCTGCTCAGGCTGCAAGACAGCATCAGCACAATGAGACAGAGCTAGCAGAACAAAAGACTGGCTTCTGACAGTCAAACAGATAGACAGGAAAGATCAGTCAGCCAAGACTCCCCGAGGTACATCCATCCATTCACAGACTCATGCCATGTGTGGGTGGGGGCCGGACGGCCCTTACCTTGAAGAAGCTCCCACTCCTGTCCATTGGTCTCATGGGGAATGTACTGGAGGCCATGCTGGGGGAGCTGCTCTCCCTGCTGAACCAGGTCCCTCTCTCGGTGTCTGAGTGGAGGCTGTCTGGCGGGGCTGGAGCCCTGCTGGACAGACACATGGATCAGAGCTGCGGTGAGACAGAAGTTCCCGGGTTGGCCACAGCCAGTAATACAGAGGTGCTGGTCTGCTGGAATGCTTTCAGTCAGAATCTCTGCCTCTCTTCCCCCCCCCTTTCTCTCGCGTTACCCTCACTCCCACACTCTCCCCCCCTCCCCCACTTTCCTCCCTTAAAAAAAAAAAGACTTCTCTCTCTTGCTCTCTCTATTCCTTCCCTCTCACCTTTATCTTTCCCACTTTGTGCTGTACCCGGTCTTCATCTCTCCTAATGAATCAGAAGTCCTTTTTTATCAAGCTCATTCCATTGCCTTTAATATGCCGTTTGTGACAGTTCTGAGCCTCTTACTTCCAGGGATTAGTATAAACGGCCCCATACAGGTCTCCTGCCAGACAGCCCCAGTTCAAACCACATTTCCTTTCATTGTAACACAGCAGTGGGAGGTTACTATACAATACTATACAAATGGAAGGTAAATATCAACAGTTTTTCGTTTTCTTGTTTAAATTTTCACCCAAGAAAACTCAACTTTTGGGAGGCGAGACTGGCCCTATATCCTAAGCTTGCTCCAGGGGCCCAATACCTGGTGTCTGCCCCAGCATCCCAAGCATCTGTTGAGAAAATGTTCTCGGCCTGTGGACAGCTGTCATCTGGACTCAGAAACAGGATGGACTGGAACAAAGAGTTCCTCAAGACAAACCAGAAGGTCCTGCAGAGATTAATTCTAATCCACTATGATAGTCAATCATTTGTTGTTGTTTTATTTATTTTAGTTTAATTGCTGTTATCTTTGTTCAATAAGTTGTGTTAATACTGATGGCTACAACGTATAGTTACCATTGGAGCTGTTAGTATGTTGTAATATTCAGTAATGCACAACTATTATTATAGTTGTGCGTTATTATTCCAAAAAAGTTTTAATAAAATAAGATTGTTTTCTTGTTATATTCTGAGTACACTGGTGGTCATTCATTTCAGTCAAGTTCGAATTTGTAAATGCTTGAATGGAAACAGAACACCTGTGATATATTGATTGTTTTTATTTAAAAAAAGCAAAAATATAAAAGAAACCTGATACTTACTAACTGAAACTAAATAGAATGGGATGAAACTAAACTGAAACTGAAATAAAACCTGGAAATAAAAAACCCCAAGTCAGTTGTTCTATTCATTAGTGCTAGTGTAACTAATATTCAGTGAGGTGTGTGGTAGTGACTAGACTATATTCTGCAGACCTGCAACGTGTCCAATAAACTTCAGCTGGAAAGAATAATAAGCAACCAATCAGCATAGATCAGCTGGCTCATTGCAAGTAAAAAATAACACAACCGTGTTTGTCACTTTCTGTTGACCATGCAAGAAAATGCGCCATTTCCTCTGGCTCCACCCAAGCCATTTTTTATTGGTATGGAAAGAGTGGCTAGCTACACTACACCCACATAGACATGACCTCAGCCACCGGGCACGTATTCATCGACTGTTTTCATGAAAGAACTTTTAACGACTAAATAACAGCCTCCTGTCAAAGTTAGACAATTAGCAAACCATTAACAATTACAGAGAACATATGAAGAGCAGGCAACAAGGCCCTGGGCACAGGCTAGCCCAATATTATGTGAATAACAATTTGTGTTTTCTTGCTACTAAGGCAAACATTACACACATATGTAATGCTAATGTACAATGTTTTATAAAACAAAAACACATGAATATCTCAATGTGTTTCTGTCTGTCCCAACAATTGTGTAGCCAAGTTGAAATATTTGCTAAAACACCATGCAGCACAACTCCCACTAATAAACAATAGGAATGAAAGATCAGATCAAAGGCAAAACCCTGTCAGGCCATTTCCTTTGTGTTACAGAGCTACCTAGAAGCATTGTTTCTGGATGAGTTCAGCTGAACCTCTTGGCCGACCTCCTGCGGGTTAGGGATGAAAATGGTTGGCATGCTCTTATTTAAATAGCAGGGAAACAGAGCAAGGGGAAACAGAGGGGAAGATTGTGGGGTTGTTGAAAGGGCTAACCCACGGAATATCTGTCTCGGCCCGTCAAATCTCACCCTGAAATCTATCGTCTGAAATCAGCAACATCCAAAGCACTCTCTCCTCAGATAATTGAGAAACGCATCAATCATTCATCGGTGGTCGTAAAAGGAAAATAAATCAAGTGGCTTTCGAAACTGAGGAATTGCCAACGTGCCCTTCAACTAAATGTGTGGTTCTGAACCAGTGTGAGGAGCAAGCACCGCCCAGCTTTAACTTTCCATACTAAAATGGTCAGCAGAGGGATAGACTGGGCCTTTCCCACTTTCTTTGTTTTGAGTATTTGGAATCCTGTAGTGGGCTACTCCCTTTTTAAATTGGGAACCAAAATAACGTCTCTGATGTCCTTCCGATTTTGCTGTTTTGCCGAGACAATCGTGGATTTAGTGAGAAGATGAAGAATTAAATGGGAAGTGTCTGTCAGGAAGACATAATGGGGCAGGGCAGTGTAGTGGCTAGGGTGTTTGACTCGAGGTTCTGGGTTCAATACCCTATGTCTGTAGTCTACCTGTAGGCATCCTTGAGCACCACACCTAACCCTGACCTGCTCCCTAATGAAATGTATCTGAATTCACCGTAAGACAAAGCGTTTGATAAATGACTTAATAGTAAAATATCATAGAGGATATCAATCCGATCACCTAATCTCCATTGAAACATAATACTTTCTCCTAAATTCCTACGTCATACCCAACTACTCACCAGTCAAAAGTTCAAAAGTAGCTTACCATTATTGTGGACTTATTTAGGAGATTTGTTTAAAGCGAAGAGCAGGGTGGGGGCAGAAACAGGAAAGTTGATTAAAATAACCCCTGCAACTTGAGTAGACCCAGGAAATGCCAGGAAATGGATTTAGATTTTAAGAGGCATGTATTTGATTTTAGTTAATTGCAATGAAACAACTTGAATGAAATGAAAGAACAGATCTATTTCCCATGTTTTTACATTTTCCAGTAAAGCAAACATTTAGTACAAGAAGCCCATCAAACTTGAATATAGAAAAGAATAGGCCCAGATTGTCTGATCATCATGTCTGGCAGCTAGCCTAGCATCTGTTCAATAGAACAGCTCAGTGCTAACAGCCCACAGTCTGTTTTGTCGTCCACTCATGACATGACTACTTCATTGCATTTGTGGCGTTGCCATTGCTGGCCCTGATGAATCCGTGGCTTTATAAATAACCATATAGACCAATAAGGGAGACAGGTAAACAACAGACACGAGAGGACTCAAAGAAAGCATTTTACAGTCGTGAAATGCACTCCTTTGAAGTTTAAGACACAGTCATGGTATGAAATACAGGCATATTGCCAGCAGACAAATCAGAAACATCTTCCTAGAGCAAGTGGAGAGAAAAGCTAACTGAGTGAGGGTAGTTTCTATGGCTTTTGCTTGTAATGTTCTTAGTTTAGCAGTTGACTTTCACGCCACTTGATATGATTTGGCTTCCCATACCTGGAGCCCAAACTCCTTGCCTTGCACTGAAGATAGTCTCAACACCAGATACCACAGAGGATTTAGTAAGAACGCCAGCCAAAATAAAATATGACTAGGCTAGACAAGCATCTACTGACTGCAGAAAACAGACAACGACACCGGCATGAGAATACAATGGATTATTGTCCCCATAGGCCTGTGGTCCGTCCAGGTCCCAGCAGTTTCCAGGAACTTGTCAGAATACTAAGATACACTCAGGAAAGTGAGAGGGAGAAAGAAAATAAAAAGGTATGGAAAAGTTGTAAAAGTTATGTTTTAACAGAAAAACGCGTAGGCATGATGACGGTAGCTCGGGGATAAACACTACGGTGTTCAGGTCCTCTCCCTTGTGTGTTTTTCCTTGCAATCAAGTATGTAAAAAAAAAAGTGTGCGCGTTGTAAAAGGGGTGGGACTGCTGCACATACATACACGTTATCAGACTGCACATACATACACGTTATCAGACTGCACATACATACACGTTATCAGACTGCACATACATACACGTTATCAGACTGCACATACATACACGTTATCAGACTGCACATACATACACGTTATCAGACTGCACAGTGGGGCGCCTTTACTGACCACCGTGCTTCCCTTTTCCTACACATAATACAAACGCCTAAAAGTTCATATTTACAAACGAACAGCCTCCCGGCAAACAAACGAACATCACGAGAAGCGAATTGACGTACCTTTAAAAAGTGTCCAAAACGCGAAGCGTCGTCTTGCTTTACGGTCCGTGAGACGCATAACAGGTAAACATTAGTTTGCCTCGTTTCTTTTTCGGATGACATTGAGCAGCGACAACGTGCGTTTCAGTGGTCATGGCTTTCATGATCGAGCGACATAACAACGCCGCTGCTGCCTGATGCTGGTCTTCAGACGCTATTGGGAAGTGCGGTGTAGTGTTGGGTCACGTGGCCGCCGTTGGAATGCCGTGTTAAAAAAAAAAGTGATGGAGAAGCATCCTCACCTTTCACCTTTGGGACTGTGTTTTCAAATGTGTTCAATACAGAGGCCTATGCTTTTATTACACGAACGTACATTGATTCATGTACATACATGGTTGCACTTATAATGCAAGTACATTTAAAGGACATAAGAGTTAAAATCACTGTTACCCTCACTTTTGTGATGACCTGCGGGCAAAAGTCTACGGAGTGAAGCAACAACAAAATAAAAACAGAAGCCAGTCTGCATGTAAATCAATTTATTGCAAGAAGACCCTGGGGAAACAATGCTAAATGTATCTTCTGTGGTACAGAGTTCTACTCAGAGGCCCTCACAAAAATGAGGATTTACAAACAAATTACAAAGACAAATATGCATATGCATAATACATAAAATTACATTAGTCGGCTGAGAACTACTTGCGTAGACCTAAATACTCCTGATATCTGAAATATGATTGCTTATCCCGTCTTTTTATAATAATGTACCCCTTTGAAATGCACAGCATAATAAAAACTGTATATTTTGATCCTGGAAATATCTTAACATTACACACAAAATAATTTGAGCTATGAAAGAGGCATGCGCACAACCTTTTTAAAACTATATAGAGCCTATCTACAAAATACCCAAACTAATTTATGCAAAATGTGAAAATTAATCGATTCATTGTCTTCACTGGAAATGTATGAACACAGCGACCACAGCGCCCTCTTCTGACTCTCCAACAATCACACTGACATTGATTCAGAATGTTTCGCATTTAGAGGAGAGACCAAATAAAACACAATCATAAATATCAATCACCTTAGAGTAGCAATACAATTTAAATAAAAAAACACCTTGCATTTTTTCCACATTTTGTCTGAAAGCATGCTAGAAACGGAGTGGCAATACTGCCGATTACAAGGCGAGTCTTGGCTCAAATACAAGCAGGACCCTGGCCACCAAGCTGGCTGTAGAAGACTCAAATACAGGGAGATGGTGCAGGAGTTCAAGTGCTGCATTGTAATTGAAAAGCTATGTTGTTTCTGGCCCATCTGTGTTAATATGTTAGCATCCTCATGTAAAAAGGGTATGTCCTTACTATGTGTAATTCCTTACTGATCTAACATGCAAGTGATTAGCAGCAGTGGTGTACTTGAGCGCTCTCTGTTTAACCTGCCATGTTGAACCATAGGGGACATCAAACCATATTCTCAGCAAAGACTGTCCGGCCAAAAGATAAAACATCTGCCAACCAGCCAAGCTCTAGCTGGGATAACTTGATAAGCCTCGGCTTCGAAACAATTGTTTTTATTTATGGTTGTTTGTTTTTATTTATTTACAATATACAAATGCTCATAGTTTTTTTGAAACTATACAAAACTTATAAATTATAAAGATCTATTCTTAAATATAAACAACATCAAGTCAGATTCCAGTACTTATAGTATATATTAGGTACAGTAAAATGTACATCTCCTTAATTAACAAACAGAAAGCATTCCAGTCGATGTCTTGTACATAATCCAAGGGGACTGAAACTGGTCGGAGACATTATCCTTGAATAAATTAATTCATAAATAAATCATGATTATGTCTTCCCAGTCACAGTGATGTCCTTGGTTCCCCTAGAAAATATGACACACACCAGCACACACACACACACACACACACACACACACACACACACACACACACACACACACACACACACACACACACACACACACACACACACACACACACACCTGCACAGTCTCACGCTTAGGTCTAAATCTCTCAACGGTCATCAACTATCATTTGTTCTAAAAATACTTTTGTCTTAGAAGAATTAGCAGTATTGTACTCAGCTCTGATGCAAAAAAAAAAAAGATTCTTCATTCTTTAGTACAAAAGTCCTAAAGTCCAGGACATTTTCTAATTCAGTAGTAACACAATAAAAACAACCTGTAGGTGCCTCACAACAGTAATATCATATCATGTTTAATCAATAAAGTGACAGTGCTGGATTTCAATTAAATTCCAGAAAGATCCCTTTCCTATTTTGGACTAAACTGTAGGAAAATATATACCACATATTTAATTAGCTATATCTGTAAGGGAAAACAAAACAAGAAACATCCAAAGACGAGACTTAATATCAATATTTGGGTTTGCTCAGTGCAAAGCAACAGGAGTGGTGAATACAGCATGCTATATGAATCTCTTACGGCAGGTTCTCAGCAAGGTAGAGAGACAGAGGCATTTGGAAGGTGTCACTAACGATTCTAGTTGTTGATTCTTTAGGAAAAATATACAATATGGTGACTTTCGATCCCAAATCTAGGTGTGCGAGAGGAAATTCATAAAATCAGGAAACATTAGCATTGGTATAACCCTTAAATATGGACAACGAAATCCAGTTAGACATACGTGAATGAACTTTATACACTCATATTTTAAACACATACAAAGAGTAACAAACGATCCTATCAGGCTAAAAATCGCTGTAAGCACATGATCTCTCCCTTTCCGTCGGTTAGTCAGTGAGTTAAAAGTAGCAGCTTCTCTGTCTTCTTCAACGACGACGCCTACCGTTGAAACGAATGCAGGTCGGTTAATCTCAACCGTTTTCCCCCTCAGCTCGCGACACGGTAGCCAGTAGCAGCCTTGTTTGCTCGCTAAGACTTCTTCTATCTCTTTTGACCGTGACTGGGCTCACCCCTGTCCTTCGCCCCCCCCTCCTCCTCCTCCTCGTTCAGTCCAGTAATCCAACCCAAAAAAAAACCTCAGACAGCCTCTTCTTCTGTCTCGGAGTATTCCTCTCCCATGTATTGCACCAAGGTTAAAATCATATAAAGCTCTATAAATATATCTGGCGATGGTGGGAACTCCCACGGTTCCACGGGGGGGGAGGGGAGGGAGGGAGGGAGGGAGGTGGCCGGGTGAGAAACCAGCAGCCAGGTAGTTACATCCTCCTTCTGCGCCCGCCAGCGGAGGAAGCGAAGAAGAAGAAGAAGAAGGAGATGTGAGATGAAGAGGAAGAGCAGGGAGGTCAGTGGATGTCGGAGCACATGGGCAGGTTGACGAAGATGAAGACGTTGAACTCGATGAGGATCGAGAAGCAGAGGAAGATGGAGTACAAGAGCAGGCAGGCCAGACCCAGACGCTTGTCCAGGGTCCACTTGTTCAAATGGACACCGACAACCTGCAGAGGGTAAAGGCGA
Source organism: Trachyrincus murrayi (assembly GCA_900323305.1). NCBI lineage: Eukaryota > Metazoa > Chordata > Actinopteri > Gadiformes > Macrouridae > Trachyrincus > Trachyrincus murrayi. Next base: position 33,704 of record OOFB01011602.1, on the reverse strand, counting down.
GTGTGTGAGTCCTGGCATACAAGTATACAACTAATATAGTAGTCAATGCCAATTACAGAGGTATAGTGGTTCAAATATTAAGGACAGGAGTCCAAAATTGTCACAGAACCAATGCAAACAAACATATAACCCTTCCACACAAGCATCTTGCACCCTCTATCGTATTAAGCACGTCTTCTTTGAAAACTACACTACATGGCGCCTGTGTGGAACCCCTTGGCTGCCTACTTACTGTGAAGAACACTGAGGCCAGGAGAAGAACAACAGAAAATATGAGTCCCCTGCTGTTGAGATGCACCTGGGAACACACAAACACACACACACACACACACACACACACACACACTGTTAACATGTGATATTGTATTTTATACTCTTCTCGTCTGAACCATACGTTGAAAGCCAGAAAGAGCCGATACATTTCAAACTGTTGAACCCCTTTAACCATCTATGATTGTAATGTACAGTCTGTTTTTCAACCTGCAACTCTCACTTAAATCAAAATGACCTGTGTACGTCTTATTGAACAGTAGCCCGTCCAGTAAGTGAGTCAAAGCAGACACAAACCTAGACAAAGTGACACGTGTGCTACATTTGCTAACAAATGTCGCCTGCTATTGTTATCCATGGTCACCCCTGCACCCAGGCACCCCCGGGAGCGAGACAAGAGCCGACTCACCATGGAGCCGTAGTCTATGCAGAGTGTCTGCAGGGCCCAGGGCAGGCCCAGGCCCACCAGGATGTCGAACACATTACTGCCTATGGAGTTGGAGATGGCCATGTCTCCCAGACCTGAGGCAAGGAGGGCAACACTGTCAAGGTCTGTAGCAGGTCACGTGACAAGTCGGTTATGACATAGCGTTGTGCAGCTCTGCATCCGTGTGTTTGCAGAGTATTTGGTTTTCAACCCAATGCTCCGGAAAATAACAACAATAATAATAATCAATGCTTATCACATGCAACTTCCTTGTTACAATTGGTATTTGTGTGTGTGTGCCTGCGTGTGTGTGTGTTACCTTGTCGTGCGACTATGAGACTGGCCATACAGTCGGGGACACTGGTCCCCGCTGCCAGGAACGTGATGCCCATGATGACATCAGGGATGCCCAGAGTGTAGCCAATGACGGTCACCTGGAATAAAAACACGATGACTCTCCTTCAATGAATGTTATTTTCGCTGGTTTGTATGCTTTTTAAAGCTCCACAAATAGAGGGTGTAAGAATAGAGCAGCACATACATATATATTTGCCGCCACAACAAAATTTCACTCCACACAGAAGGTTATATGCAAAAAAAAACAATGACCCCTGATTATCCCCTGTATCCCCCTGGCTTTAATGACCACATACAGAGCAGCATATTGTACTTACTGAGGCCATGGTTGGGAGAGAGAGAGAGAGAGAGAGAGAGAGAGAGGGAGAGAGAGAGAGAGAGAGAGAGAGAGAGAGAGAGAGAGAGAGAGAGAGAGAGAGAGAGAGAGAGAGAGAGAGAGAGAGAGAGAGAGAGAGAGGGAGAGAGAGAGAGAGGGAGAGAGAGAGGGAGGGAGGGAGGACAAGAAAGAAGAGAGGGATCAGTGAAGGATGGAGAGAGGGCAGGTCAAAGAGGAAAGATGAGTGATGAGTCGGGGG
>OOFB01011601.1:0-10199 GCA_900323305.1 Trachyrincus murrayi | reverse complement strand
ATAAAGTAGTGGGAGACTATATACTTGGGTTAATCTAAAGGACACATGAGGGGAGGAACACAAACAATAATCTATCACATTTATACCTAATTTATTATTTATATAAGTATTTGTTTATTTGTATAATATGGATTTATTCTATTAACTATTAAAGATACCATTCTTAAACATAAGTCTTTCTATTTCCCCCTATGAGTAACATGAAATAGTCAAATTAGTCAAATGAATCAGCCACACCTGAATCCCAGCTGCTGTGGGATTCTGGTTCATTGACCCTAGACCACATGCCTCCCCACAGCAGAGGTAAACTACAATAAAGATAAAAGTAAGTTATATGAAACCAAAGCTACATGTCATATCATTATCTGAAATTGCTTGTGTATGTGCATTATTCATGGTAAAATAAAAATAAGTCCTCACAAGGGGATTTCAGGGATAAAGACCTGATTTGTTGCAAGATGTAAAACCTTGGTACAACTCATAAACCAACAGTCTAGGTTATTTCAGTGTTAATGGAGTGTTTTCTCAGTTAAAACAAATCATGTAATAGCCCTAGATGGAATGCCTGCGCACACACACATACAAGGTAAAACAAACTTTGGTCACCTTTACCAAACGTCTGCACAGGAAAAAGGTGGCAGGTACCAAGGTGCACATGACTTCATGTATTATGCTACCTCACCAAAAACGTTCCAGCGGTTAACCAACGGAACATTAACAACAAGTTTCCAGACTGCAAGCCCTCATAGTCTTCTTCTGGAGCTCATGCTTTTTATATTTCTTTTGCGAAAAGCTCAGCAGTCACTTGGAAAATGCACACAGTTTTCCATAAAGCAACCCACCCACAACACTACGAAGCACAAAGAAATGCAACGCAATGTTGGGTCAGGTGCAATGAATCACAGTGTTACCGGTAGACGAGTGGAATTCTGTATGTAGTTGTAACACTTCAGTATGTAAAACAGTAGTCCATCTTTCAAAATGAACAGGGAGAATACAGAGTTATAATGAGTAAGGGAATTTAGTTTAATCTATACCTACAAAACCAACTCTGTAGTGTTTACTTTTAGAAGAAGGAGAAAGCAAGCAGTTCACAAGAATCAACATTGCAAGTATCTAAGCAATTAATCAAAATAGCTCAAGCTTTAAGGGCTACACCGTAACCCATTTTTAAAAATACGTTGGACAATGTTTAGCCCTGTCACCAACAGCACAATCCTACACTAGCTAGACAAAAGGAAAATACAAGAGAAACCAGAGATAATGCTATTAAAAGGGTTCTGTATTAAATAAATAAACCATTTTGACATCAACTGCCAGCAATAGCCAGTCATTGAAGTGTCCTTGTGGTTCAACTCCTAATTATGCCTAATTTCTGTAAACGATGTTGATTTCTAGTCATAGATAATATAATATATAATAAATATAATAATATAATAAATGCTGATGTTAGCTGGCTTATTGTCGCTGCTAGACATTACCTATTCAATCATAATCAAAGTATAACAGTGCCGTGTAACATGGCAATGTAAAAAAGATGTTTGCATTGCAACATTCGTCAAGTTTATAATGAGAATAGATATGAGATTGTCATGAATATTTCTAGGCAGATGAAAAATGTTTTTATTATGGATTCTACCCTGATTCTAAATTAAAGGGAATGATTGGATTGTTCGTCAAGTTGTCACATTGGCACAATAAAAACTTACATTGCTTGCAAGACACAATGAGACAAAATGAACTAAAAATAAATTAAAAATAAATCCAGCTAACTGGATTACTCTTTGGTAGATAATTTTCTTAGGAAAAGCTTAACATTTTTATTCAGGTTCTTAGTTCTGATTCCTTGCCCTAAGAAAAAGCCTAAATAAGAATGTATTTGGCAGGCCGTCACAGTTATAATCTACTCATATTAAACATGTTAAAACATTTCTAGTGGGAGTTATATATTCAATAGTACTCCAATGCTTGTGACTTTTACTTTGCAAAAAAAACCGAACAAACACATTTGGATGGGTTGTATTTACAGGACGTGAAAAAAAACGTGAAATAAAGGGATGGGAAAGTGTCTGATTCCAGATTGGCTGTGTACACATGACCACAGGCTGCAACATTCTGTAGTAATTTCACACTAACGTGTGGCTAGTGTTGTGGCACTTTGTCACGTTGGTGAGATTTCTAGTGCAAGTCCCAGCGAACTATTGCCAAAACCTGTCCTATTTTCCCCTGCCTGGCTGCACAAACTTCCCATGATGAATGCTCTTCTCTAGAGAGAGAAAAACAGCCCTTGTTGTTGTTATTGATGTTCTCAATTAATAACCCCACCCCCACCTCTACCACACACACACATCCAATACTCTGCCACATGCAATGCATTGCATGAGCTAGAAGAACAGAGTAGATGGATATCTACAACTATTGTGTCAAGCACTGCAAAATAAAAATAAAAATAATATATACATATATATATTATATTTGCAGTTTGGTAATATGTTGCTGTTAAACACAACGTATAGCCTGTATACCCTAACCCTATATATTGTCTTATCCCTTCAAATAAAAAAATAAAAACTGACAAAGGTAAGCCGTAAAACAAACGCTACAAAACAACACTGTTGTTTAAAAATGTATTTATGCCGTTTCCAGGCCTTGGTTAGATTACCATCTGGTAATAAGTCCAGAGTTAATGATCAGGGGTACATTCCAAGAATCCCAACCACACACACACACACACACTTCTCTACAGCACAAAATTTGTCAAAGGGCTATCTGTAATTAAAAATCAGCTCAGTGAACAACTGAATGCTATTCAGTCCTAGGACTTTCCTGATAAGATTTTCACACTCATTAAAAAGGGGCTGTGGCCCAAAAACACAGACGCCTCCCTTGGCAGCGTGTTCCCGCCACCTGCTCTGTGCACCAGGCCGAGACCGTGACCACCGGCAGTCAAAGTGTCTTTTCCCCAACGGGCAAATGGATGTCTGAAGGTGAGAGACTCTGGTGGCCACGGGCCAACATGAGTCACTGGGCCCATGTCCTCAATGCCAACACCAGGTTACTGTCAAAGTTGCATGGGTTTGCCCACCACCACCACCACCCCCCCCTCCCCACCTGCAACACCACACCACCCCACCCACACACCCACCCAGCCCCAAGCAAGGTGACTCTGACTCCTGCGGTTCCCTCCTGGTAATGTTTTCCCACCTGGCGCCTTGAAAACCTGTCCAATTTTCCTCTTGCCCCGTTTTTTTTCTTCTTTCACACTTTGCTCAGGCTTCATATTAACTTTAACAACGGTTTTGTTTTAGGCCTTTGACTGCTCTACCCTGAGCCAAATACCTATCATTTTTAAGAAATTTACATATTTTAATTTGCCATGAGGAGCCCCTATTACCCGTAAGTTAATTTGCTAAATGTAACATTGAAACTGAATTTTAATAAATACTAGATATTTATTGTACTTTATTATAATTAGCGTCAGCATAATCAAAGTCACGAGCACACTGAGGCTAACCCTATCCCTAACAACTAAGTATTGAATTTATGAGTGTGTAATGTCTAAATATCTAAATGTCTAACTTTGACACTCTAAGCCTAATGTCTGTAATGCACACACAAAGTGAATCTTTGTGTTTTTTTACAGCATGAAGAGGTGGCTCGCATGTGCCACTTGTCGCTACCAATAGCGGATGGCTATTTAAAATAAATATTTCCAATACAAAACAAAATATGAAAACTAAAACATCCTCAAACCTTTATTTGTCTGTTCTTCAGAGGAAACTGTCACCATCTAATACAATAACAGATTCTACAACTAGTCTGTCATGAGATTAACCTCCACACAATTTATAGTTTTGATATATTCGACAAATTGCATCTGTTTGTCAAGTTCCCAAGTCATTTTTCGTGACAGCCTTTGAATATAAACAACTGGAAACAACTGGCAATTCCAGTTCCAATAAAAAAACGATGTATAAGCAATTATGTTTTATTAAAACATATATTCATACATGACCTGACGTTACAGTTCACTGTTAAATACATGAAAAAACAACCTAAAGGAATAGGCCACCAAAAACAAGTCTGGTCCTTTCTGTGTATCTGTGTACAGAGAAGAGCCTATGACAACTAAATTGAGGGTAGAGTGCTCTTTTGCGAGGGAATCGGTTGCACTGTTCTGATCCCAAATGAATCTGGTCTCTCCATGCACTTAGCCATGAGATCAAATCCTTGTAAAACAAAATAATACTACAGCTACTCATAAATACAACACAAATGTCCCTCTGCACACAAAGCTCCTAGAACTTTCTGCATACTCCAAATGTGCATTAGGGCCATGGGAAGATGAAAGCAAAGCCCCCCAGTCTTCAACAAGGAAAATGTAGCTTCAAGGGCAAAATGTCTGAGCATTCGCAGGGCTCTGGATAGAAGAACAATTATAAAGGTGTAGAGGAGTTAAAGTATGCAGCATGATTTAGACTCAAACTCCTCCAAGTCCTCCTGAAAAACCCCAAAGCCTGAGAAAAACGTGCCAATTTACAGACGTGTGACGACAAGCACACTGCTCCATGGTGTGGTTAAAAAATGCTCACATGATGTGTTGCTAAACGCTAACCCCTTCAGACATTTGCACGCAGTATGAATGATGGCTTTGGTTAAGGCGGGTTTGTCAAATTGTGAGTTGAAATGAAGCGTTGAGGAGAAAGCATACAGCCCGTAAGGGGTTCTGTAGTACTCATTGTCAGCCCCTCCACACAGACGTGATTAATGGTAGTAATCAAGTGATGTCCCTTCACTGGAATGGCCCGATGGAGACCCTACCTAATTACACACTGACGGCAAACAACTCCAAATAGAACATTCATACACTCAACATTCATCTCTATTGTCCATCTCTTGTGCGACAGCTTTGGGCAAGGTTCATCTTATCCACAGTGACTCCCTCTTAAAGACAATAGTGAAATGGCATCCAGGCATGCGTAACGTACTTCTGTGATAGTATTTTAAGATGCATTTTAAAAAACAGTAGGCTTAATACAGGATATTAGTGTGGGACAAAAATGTAAGAGGCATGTGAATTGATCCTTCAGGATTTGATTCGATTGTGCCAAAAGTGACAAAGCAAGTAGCATTGCTAGCTAACTAGTTGTGTGTTAGCCTGCTGTAGGCTTTATATGAGAGGGAAATGTTTCATAGAATTAGATGACAATTGTATGCAAGATAGCCTTGCATACAATTGTCATTTCTACATTTCTACATAAAACAATTGGTGTACTACTCTTTGGGAGAAGTATTATATGTACCAATGCCAGCCAGCTGTGCTTTATATAAGTGGGGGGCATGTTGAATAGGTGAATAATATGACTGGAAATTTGTCAATTTTCTTTACAATGTTAACTTATTTTTGCAAAATGGTACAGTTGTGTTTTGGCTGTGAGATAGTGTCCACTCCACATTATCATTAAGTTTGAATTAAAAGTTAAATTAATGCATGCTTTATAAGTTTATTCCACAATCACATATTGTGGTAATGTAATCAATTGATTGAATGCATATGTAATATGTCTGTGCTTTTTCTGTGATATGTGATTTTTATTGTGTTTATCCATGTGGCCACACATCTTTGATTTAACTGTTTGATTTAACTCTATTCAAGATTGGTGTTTGTCACATGTGTAAACTACCTCAATTCAATGATTTAGTTTGCAGATCATTTAACCTCATTATTACATGTGTCATTATAATGCCTGTTGAGTTTGATGTTGAATGTTGAATGTTGAATCAATTGGAAGGGGGGGGTTTGCTCACACGGTTATCAAATATCTAAATATTGAAGCAAGCAACCTAAGAACTATCTGGGGTGCACACAAAAGCCCGGGTATGTGTGAAAATGACCCCAGAAGTGTTTTAAAGTGAAATTCCCCTTTAAGTTAATAAGGAGACAATCTATTTTTAATCAAATAATCTCTTTGCCATATATCACTCGCTAGGCTGATCGAACCTATCCAAACATCACCGGACCAACATGATCCCCTACTGGGACTGGAGAGTTCCAGGAGAGATTCGACCCGCCCAGTGAACCAACAACGCCAGTCCAAAGTCTCCAGAGCGCATGACCAGCTGATCTCTGAACGTGTCACCAAGTAAACGCTGCTTGTCTCTCATGCGAGTTGATGCAAACTTAACTTACAGGTTAGGTTTAGGGTTTAATACTGTCAATAGAGTTAGGGTTTAACACAGTTAATTCTCCTGTCCAGATTCCCATGTTAAGATGTGTGTTTTATTTAGGTTTTTGGATCATAGAATCACTGATTTTGGACAAGAACTTCGACTTCAGATAGATTAAATTGGCTAGGTTAATTCATATTTATAGTATAATCTAGTATCTAATATTAGTTATATTCTTCCTAATGGAAGTGGTGCCCCATTCGAGCAGTAAAATAACCAAAGTTATGTTTAGATCAGTTTTAGCCACTTAATCACCCGGAAATGTTTTGAATTGCGGATGTGATTGTTTAGGCTCTCCCTTATTGTATTTTATATCAAAGAATGCACCACGCCTTAATCAAAAGGTTCTATAGAGTAGTTTGAAAAGCATTATTTACCTACCTAACGTTGATCATATAGAAAATGGTTCCCTCATTTTTCAAAATAAACATTTATGGCAGGTTATTCAATAGTCTGACTTCTCTCAGGCTCCTTCAAATAAAATATCTGAAACTCCTGCTCTTAACATCAGAAAAACATCAACTGACCAAGACAGCCTTCTTGCTTGTATTGATGTAGTTACCTCAATTTTTCCAGTGAGCAAACCTCAAAAAGTCACTAACCCTTTTTTTAACGTTTAACATCTGGTAATTCCTTCTTTAATGTCTTCCCATCTGGAATAATGACATAAATTATCTACCTGAGAAACTTCAGCCGTCCCCTCTTCATTTAGCACAGTTCCCATACTAATTTAATCAGTTTAGCATGTGGAAAGCGATTTGCTTCCATATAATATTCTTTACTGCCCTACATTTCTGTTCATCTGTTCATTTTATCTCTACCCACAAAAACATACCGTTACTTTATCAAAGAGACGTTGTATCGACTCTGATATGAATTGTCAATGTCAAAGGTGTTGGATTGCAACGTTCTTGAAGGAACAGAATCGCAGAGTCACAATGACAAAGTAGAGATAGTAATATCTACACACCAATGAATGTTGCTAAGTATGCCCCTTCGTGTGAAACAATCATCCCGTAGGCTACTTAACACATCAATTACTGCTATCTAAGTAATTGCAACTACCCACAACCGAGTCATGATTAATGTTTGGACCGTGGTGCTGGGACTGAGAAAAAAAGAGCCCATATTGTTTATGCAGGTAGATTGTTAATTAGCCAAGGATGATTAGCTTCACCTGAAGGTCATACATAACCGTATGAGACGCTAAAGGTAGCATGGGCCTAATGAGGAAAGCAAGTGAAAAACACTGTCGCTTTTCTCACTTTACGTTGTGCTCGGAGAACTAGCTTTTGTTCTCACTGATTTGATTTATCCTTGATGTGCCACAGATTGTCTTAATTACACTACTTCATTTAGATAAGCAGTACACCACAGCGGAGTACGTCGTCAACCAACGCAATGCACCCCTCCTACTCCTCCCCTCCTTCCTCCCCCTTCCCTCCCTTTTCAATATTCTGGGACACGCTTGTATAATTCCCTTGCTCTTGACAGTTTTAAGAAACACTGTGCCGCCGAAGCGATTTTTGTTCAGCCCTGACCGCTCCAACATCTACACGGCACCCGACTGTGGCATGGCGGCAGTGGCGGGCACAGCACACCCAAGCAATCGCAGAATAAAGTGATGTGCCAACAACACAGCTGCAGTTCCCAACCACTACATCCACCTTGGGGAGGAGGATAAACCCATCAAACGTGGGGGGGGTCGAGCATGGGCCGCGTCTCAGAGCGGAAGCTAAAGTAGCCGGCATGCCAGACGGCGTAGATTGTGTGTGTGTCTTTTTTCAACACCGCAGAAGTCTCAATCTTTTCATCTCTGTCTGGAACGTTAGACCAAGATCGAACGCCATCGTCGATGCATGTTGTGCATCTTTACTTTAAACGCACCTTAAATAGTCTATGTCTACGTCTATGTCTACGTCAACGTCTACGTAATACGGATAAGTTCTTCTGAAAAATGATAATGCGTGTTTCAAAGGCTTGACGTGAAAGCATTAGCATGTGTTTGCCCTGTCTTAAATCTCTTTCTTCTATGTGTTGTGCTACAGAATACAAAGCAGCCCCATTTTTGTATATCTGGAAATAGGCTACTGGTTAGTCGATGTCTTACAGTAATGGACATATGGAAATAGCCAACCAAAGAGACAAAGCTAGCTTTGCGGGCTAAGCCTATCCAGAATAATGTGTTTGTAATTTGGTTCATGGTAATTTTGCCCCGGGTCCCGTCCGACAGATTAAAAATGTGCCCCTTCATCACAAGGCATTTGTGTAGCCCAGTGGGCCCATAGGAACCAGCGAGCAGCAATCACTCCCTGCCGCACAGCTCTGAGCTGGAGATGACAAAAAGAGTTAGCTCCTAATGTTTCCGACGGAGGCAGTAAACATGCTTCCAGTCTAGTGCTTTTCAGAAATGCCTCCCTCGCCCTGCACCCATCACCCAACCCTCTTTTGCAGTTTACCCCTGGAGTTTTTAAAAGATAAAACCATCTCAGGCATAAAACTCAAATAGCAGAAAGGGCTAGAAGCGAGGGGTTTTCTGGCAGTGAATACAAATCTATGACCCTACAGTAAGAACGCTAAAACCTGGCTGGTTTTGCTTGTATTTGTTTTGACTAGCGTTGTCTCTTTGTTGCAGAGAGATCTGTAACATCAATAACAGTCTGTATATACTCCATAGATGCATCTTTGTGGTAAGATGATACAGTAATTATGCATTGACGTGCAGTGTTGCCTAATAGGCTGGGGCTTCGCTACGGTCAGAGGTATGTTCAGAGGGAGTACACGATTCTTCTAGAGAACAGATCCCTCCATTAGCCGCAGTGTTAGTGAAGAAGACCCACAAATAGCGGCTCAGGTCACGTTGTGTCAGCGCATTAGAAGAAGTACAAAGTTATCGGGCCTCCAAGCAGATCTCCCCGGGGTGCTCTGAAAGCAAGTGCTCCAGTGCCCAGAGGGTGCGGCCGCAAGCACGCTCAGCTTGAGATGCTGCTTTGTGGCATCTGTATCTCATCTTAACCCCCACACACACACACACACACACACACACACACACACACCACCCACCCCCAGCCCCCCATGTCTATGTGAAACATAGCCATAATCACTGCTCCACATAGACACAAACAAGCACTCCCCCCACACTCTCAAATTCATCACATTTGGTTTATTAAGTTATCCCATGCAGTGGTAAGCGTTGAGCATTAAGACATTGAGACATTAAGACATTAATGGGAATTTATTGTTGATTAATCTTAGTATGTTTCAACAAAAAAAACTATTTTTCAGTACTCTTGTAAATATTTCTGTTTCTGTTGCCATAATTGCCTGCTGTAGCAAATGGCTTTCTAGATCAAAATAATGGTTTATAATGGTTTCAAATTTTTTATGTTTTTTTGCCAAGCAAAATGTTGTAATATATGTTGTAAACATAACATATTTGACAAAAAGCAAAGATAACGATTACATTGTATTACACTGCAAATGTATTTAATAGCATGCCATATAATGCAAAGAGGTCACTAAAATACATCTTAAACTATTGCAGGCAAATAAAGACCATACCTGTTTTTATTTCACACTCAACCCCCTCAAGGTACAACAGGTCAGCAAGAGAAAATCCTAGACTAAAATGTTTTGAAGAATGATGGACAAAAAGCATTATCACCTCATATTACCTCAGAGACACAAAATGGCCTGTCAAGGAAGGTACAAAAAATAGAAGTAAATTAAAAAATCTCCCACTCAGACCAGCAGCATCAAATTGAAGTTTCTCCCCAGAGGCCATGCGACACAGCAGACGCCATGACAAGTGAGCGAAGATGCATTTACACTTTTCTTCTTTCTTTCTGATTTTTCCTTCATTTTTCTCTCTGCCGAGTTTTGTCGCATACAGTTTGATTGAGGTTGTTTTGCTGTGGAAATTTGCCCAGTCGTCAGATGGTCTTCCCATCATGCATTGCTTAAGAACACAC
>OOFB01011596.1:4655-15991 GCA_900323305.1 Trachyrincus murrayi | reverse complement strand
TGTGACTGGTAGTTCCGGCACCTGGAGCTGGTCTTTGACTTGCTGCAGACGCCGCATGATCAGCACTGGAATCCCTCTTAGGTATTGGGTTGGTGGCGGCAAGTTTAGCAACAGGTGCTGCTGACTGCGACACAACAGGTTCCCTCTTTGGGGATGGGATGGCAGTCAGGATAGACTGGGCGGCTGGCCTTTGGCTCGGGGAAGCCGTTATGCTTGGTAATTGACTGTAAACAGGAGAAGATGTGGTAGATCTCTGTGAGCCATGGGAGGACACCGGAACACCGCATTTGCCTGGTGCTACGTCTTTTGGCTGAGTCTCTCGGCTTTGGCTAGTGTAACTGTCCATCAAGCCACTTTCACCGAAGCTACTGGGCCTGACACTGCTGCTCTGGTGTCCTCTACCCTCATCTTCATCGCAGAAGCCTCCGGTATATTTACTAGTGTGTCCATATTCAATCACTTTACTCGGCTGCTGAAAGGCAGGAGGAGCTTCCTCCCCACGCTTTACATTGGCCCCGGGGCCCGCTGTCATTTCTGAGGCACGCTGGCTGTCCTGAGCCTGGTGGACCATGCTCGACTGAGAGGCGGCCGATGACCTTTTGGCCTTCTTTTGGCGGATGTCTCGCAGCAGGTAGGGTAGGTTGGCGGGGGAGAGCTGGTCTTCTGAGTAAGCGCACAGCTCCTCTAAGTCTTCTTCCTGAAGGTTGAAGCGCTTGAGGATGTCCATGGCCGATTCACAGGTGTATCTGGCCTGGCTGTATTCAGCGTTCCTGGATGAGGAAGGACGGTCGTAGTCCGCTGACCATCGAGTAGACGGTGCAGAGCCTGCTGCTGTACTAGAAGGCTGGTTACTGCTACCATTGTTAACACCTCCACCACTTGAACAATGAGAGACTGGATATAGCTCAGAGGATTGGGAGTAATGGGATGGGGGAATGTTTGGTGCAGAGGGAGAGGAGGATGAAGTGGATGGATGAATGTTATAGGGGGCTTCACTAGAGGTTGTTTGGTAGCTCAACGGCCAGTTGGAGGTGCCACTTGGCATTGTATTGGAGTATCCAGTAAACTGTCCTTGGGAGACGGCCGTTGACGATCTATAGCCAGCGGGCCCCAAACCCAGAGATACCTCAGGCCAGGCAGTTAGGCGAATATTCTGGTCTGGCGCCGGCTTCTTTAATATCGATTGGAGGCTCGCCTCCTCTCTGGCTTGTTTGATGTGGATGTCAATTGCACTCTCCAATTCAGTGGTTGGTTTACTCTGACCAGGGATGTAGCCCATAGACCCGGGGTGCATCGATGGGTGAATGTGGCTGGGATTCATAGAAGTCCCGGAGTAGGCACCATAAGATGCGTGGGTAGAACCAGGGACCAGGTGAGAAGGCTCTCTCACATTGCCAGGGCCTACCTGGGCACTTGGCGGTTGGTAAGGACCCTGTGAAGAATCCTGGCTCTCAGGGGAATAGGGGTTATACAGATTGTGGGACATGTTTGCAACCTTCAGAAGGTTCAGCAGATTGATGGCAGTTGCCGTGGGGGAAGGGGCTGGTGTCGATACAAAGCAGGGAGGGGTGTTGGAGACAGCTCTGCTGCCGGCAGCAAGAGCGCTGCTATTTAGAGTCAGAGCTAGCTGGGTTTTGATCTGCGCCAATCAGGAGAGAGCTCCCGGGGAGCCCTCCAATCAGGGGGCTCAAAAGGGCCCGGGAACAGGAGGAGGCACACTATGGTCCAATAGCAAACCAAAGCTGAAAAAGTTTAGAAACAAAAACACAAAGTTATACAGATGGATTGGATGTTGACATTTTAGGATCAAGTTATCGTGGTCATCAGGAAGCCTCTGGTGACTTGATCCACGCTGGTCTCTCCGGACCGATCCAGAACAGTCTGATCAGCCACTTCCTAGTTAGCTCAGTGACAGCTTCCTGTTGCAGGAACAAAGTGAAGACAAGCACAACACGAGCAACAGACAGAAGACAATCTGGTAGCAGAGCAAAGAGGAAATAGGAGAGACAGGAGAGAATGCATCTTACAAGCTGTACATATTTAATTGTAAAGACTGCATAATGATTTGTAGCGACAAGCAAACTACTTCACTGTGACATTAATATTACAGGCAGATGTTGATATGGTTAAAATAATGTGCAGGGAAGCAGATGCACAACAATGTATGAGTCAAGCCAAAAAAACATTAGTTGATCAATAACACACCGACAATCAAGCTCTTCTCATTAGATAATATTTAGATGATCATATTCTACATTATATTTACGTACACAGCTGCCTTTCGACGACAACTTGTGCTCCTTATACCGATAGCTACATAACATAATGCATTGTCCAGTCCAACTCAAAAACACTCACCCGGGACAACACACATGACACATAGCTAGTATTCCAAGACTAAACAAGACCTACAGACCTGGGCTTCAAGGCCTCTGGCTTCAAAATGAATCAAAGTTGAACACGGTGGATGAACTTAAATAAAGTAGGTTTATTGCGCAGTACAACAACCGAGCTGGTTCATGAAGTAACTGCCTCTCTCCTACAGAGTGCAGGCTTATGTACAGTTTCTTATCACAACCAGGACAGATACATTCATACGTTTTCTTCCCATGCAATTAAAACAGTTAAAACAACCGTGGGCATTGCAACACACGCATTCTGTGCTGGCTTCTACCTTTTGAGATAAGACCAGGCCAAGACAGACAGACAATGGCACTGCTCTTGTTTTCATGTGATGCATAAGAGAAGTAATGATTTAAAACAACATATTCATTGATATGAATACATATTAACAGGTTCAGTACTTTTCCATGATCTGGTGACACAGTTTATAATTTATCATGACTTCCTGGGCAGTTATGCAGCTGATGTGTGTAAATACGTATAAAAAGTAGAGCAGAACTTTTGAATGTGTGGTGCACTATTCACATAATATAATTTCTCACGAGCCATAAGCCGTGTAATAACCGGCGTGCGGATGCTATGGAAGAATTTTACTTGTTGTTGTGGTTGATGTTGTCATATGGGAATTCAACTAATATCTGATACTTATGGCGACCTGAAGACGTACTCTCCTATTGAACCCCACTGTACCTGCTGCAGCCATGTGTGACGTAGCGTCTACATACATTAAGAGAAATACTACACGAAACGTTAAGACAGGACCCGGGGGTGCGTTGTTAGACCTGGTGTGTTTCAGGCCGTGGTGTACCTTTAACACCCATGTTAATAACATGGGACCGGACGTGGTGTACCTTTAACGCCCATGTTAATAACATGGGACCAGACGTGGTGTACCTTTAACGCCCATGTTAATAACATGGGACCAGACGTGGTGTACCTTTAACGCCCATGTTAATAACATGGGACCAGACGTGGTGTACCTTTAACGACCATGTTAATAACATGGGACCAGGTGTGGTGTACCTTTAACACCCATGTTAATAACATGGGACCAGGCGTGGGGCTACACAGCTAGCGGTTAGCTGCCATTCCCCAGCCAGACCCACGGGTGTGTTTGCAGTACTTGGACCACACTCTGGGCTAGCCAGACGACAACACGGACGACAAAGTCCCCGTTTCTTGTCCAAAAAGCGGCCGTGGAGACGCGCCGACCGTTTGGGACGCGCCGGTGCTAGCACACACACACACACACACACACACACACACACACACTGTACGCATTAGACACATAATGAAACATTCAGACACTGTCGGTTGACATAATACGTTGTCGTCTTACTTGTCTAAAGTAGTTGCCTCGGGTTTACATCTTCCGACGTGTGGTTTAAAAGGCTGGACCCCACAAGACGAAGCCCCTCGGTGCCAGGCGTCCTCGTCTCACCGTGGAAACGGATGGACGACAACTTTGGCCGTCGTCTGGTTATAAGGCGTTAGAGAGGAGGATCCTGAGTTGTCGCGTTATCCCGGTCTAACCGCAGTGTTTCCGGTCTCGTACTTCCTATTCAGCTGTGTATGCCAGTTGTGAGTCCCGGAGAGGGAAGAATAAGTACATGGCAAAAAAGAACAACAACGACAAGGAGAATGATTCTGGGGTTGTTTGACGAAGAATTTGACAGAACAATATCCGAATCATTTAACGGCAACGGATATTCCTCTGGATAGATATAAGTCCCGCTCTCTCCCCGCGGTACCATGGCGCTAAACCCACATAACGGGAAGTCCCACCCTCTTTCTCGCCAATAACGCTCATTTGTAGCATCCCTTTCAAAGCGTTCCGTCGTGAGATGAGCGCCTGGTTTAATGGCTGTATTAACAAACAACCGACAACTTAGTTAAACCCGTGTGACCAGATGAACGAACGATTAATTGATTGATTCATTTACATTATGCCCTTTACACTGAATACAACCACGTGGTGCCGTCTTTATCCGGGCAGCCAGACGATGGCGCTATTCTCTCAAAAGTCAGTTTGATTTATATTTTAATAAAACTAAAAATATATTCTGTTGTAAAAATGGTATAGGCCTGTCAAAATAATATTTAAAAACACAAAACAACTTCTTTTTTAAAAAATTTTAATAAAGCCTGTAGCCTGTTATTTGAAAATGTAATATCAAAACACTATTTAGAAAGAAAAACGTTTCCAGTCCGATTTCGTCACCGCACCAGTACCTGTCTCATTCCAATGACCTCACACACACACACACACACACACACACACACACACACACACACACACACACACACACACACTCTCTCTATCTCTCTCTCCTCTCACCCCATATAACCCAGTAACACGTGATCCAATATGAATGTCATCCTCTTTAATGATGTCAGATATTTAGCCGAGGAGTTTCAGATTTCAATCTGAAATTAGCATCTGTCTTCGAGTCGGAATGCTTCCAGAAAGATCCGGTTCCAAGAGTTTTTGAACTGGACTGTCACCTGTAGTCGACCAGATCCAGATCCACAGAGTTAGAAGTCTGTGTTTCCATGTTTCTGCAGCAGCCCTCGCCCTGACTCAGCAGATTTCTGACCAGGGGTTGAAGCTCTACTCTGGGCTGTGTTTGGCTAACTCATCTGAAGGCCATCCAAGGAACATCTCCAGTGATTGGTTCATCGGAGCAACATCAAACATTGCTGTGATTGGTTCATCTAGTTACTTATTACATTAAATGCCCCCTCCTATCCATCCCCAGAGTGTGTATCTCTGGGGAGGTTTTCCTATATATTTTTTTATGAGGACCTAGTGTCACAAGGACCTATGTGGACCTAGGGTCACGAGGACCTATGAGGACCTAGATTTCTGAGGACCTAGGGTTAGGGGGTGTTAGGTATAATTACATGACATGACTTTTAAATTGGACACTGAATGTACACCTTTTAAAAGTCCTGTGTTCACTGAATTCAGACGAGGTGACGACCAGCCTGGTGTGGGGCGGGGCCTGTGTGATTGACAGCTGCTCGTGACGTGGGTGTGGGGTTTCTCAGGGGTCCCTTGGATTGTATCAGCTGTGCCCTCATCGGCACGTCTGCGGCATTTCACCGTTACAGACGACGGCAACCTCGGTGGTGACATCTGTCAAAGGCATAAACCACTGCAGTGTTTTAACAGGGTGAACATGATTGGCTGCTTGACAGTTCCAAGAGTGGGTGGGGCTAGAGTCTGCATGTAGGCGCGAGGAATGTGATCAAACTAACTAATCTAACAGACACAGTGAGCAGAGATGACAATAGAGAGAAAGTTAGCTAGTGTAGATTCAAACAGATAGAAAGCTACTTGTTGTAGGTTATTACGTTAAGTTAGTGTCGGTTAAAAAGAGACAGAAAGTTAAAAGAGCGTAGACGTGACGTTAGTGCAGGTTTGTGAGCAGACTGAAACACTAGATGTCTAGTGCTCCACAGCCAGGTCCTAACGTGCTAAATTAATCTGATAAGCCGAACCGATCGCCTGTCCTCGAGGACATGCTGGTCTGCGGTTAAAGGCTGCTGGTCAACAGAGACACAAGCGAAACCCAGAGCTGCTTGAAGTGGATTTACAGGACCCATCAGAATCAGAATCAGATCACCTGGTCCACCGACAGCTCCAACGCTACCATAATTACCACCAATCAGACCAGATATAATCCTGATAAATGTATTCAAGTATATAACCAGATATTAATTCAGATAGATGTATTCAAGTGTATAACCATATATATAATCCAAGTAAATGTACTCAAGTACATAACCACATAAAGACTTATTTTTGTTCTTAAAAAGTACTAAACCAAGTTATATCAATAGATTTTTTTTAGATAAGATGTGCTAAAAAGCCCCTTTTCTAAGCTAGGCCAAGGTCAGAGTGACATATCTCTCGCTATGTCACTCTGACCTTGGCCTAGCTTAGAAAAGGGGCTTTTTAGCGCATCTTATTTAAAAAAGGAGAATTCAACCCAATGCGAGGGCAGCAAAGTCCAAGGTTGATCACATCCAAACTGTCTGAATTGCATGAGAAAGCAAACTTGTTGAAAGCAGTTGTTCACTTTGTGATAAGAAAAAACTGTACATAAGCCTGCACTCTGCAGGAGACAGGCAGTAGCTTCATGAAGCAGCTCGGTTGTTGTACTGCACAATAAACCTACTTTATTCAAGTTCATCCACCGTGTTCAACTTTGATTCATTTTGATAGTTATCTAAAGTTACAAAGTTGAAGTTATTATGCCTAGGACCTCTTCAACTTATCCCGAGAAAAGGACCACGACAATAACCTAGCTTGGAAATTGCTACCTAAGAGAGCACAGATACACATAAAATATCACATGATCGAAGATTAAGACACTTCTTATTTTTATTTATACTACTACGAGCAAGTACAAAGCGGCAGTACATTGTGTCCAGCGCTATTGTGTGTGTGTGTGTGTGTGTGTGTGTGTGTGTGTGTGTGTGTGTGAGTGTGTGTGTGTGGCAAGCTGTAGTTTAAAAACGGATTTAATAGCATTATTAAATGTATTTAAAGGCTACAGCGCTAAATAGCCTACACTAAATCACTTTCTCACTATGACCTCATAAGAAACACGCTGTGACACTCGCCCCCAACCAAAGAGCAAAGAGAGCCGGCTGAATGTGTGTGTGTGTGTGTGTCTTAGGTTACATCATCACACCTCAGCTTCTCTTACTGCTGAGTAGAATTTTCATCACCGTGATGCAATGTTATCCTCACACACACACACACACACACACACACAAACTAATGCATGTGCTCCCAGAAACACACACTAATTATACCCAACACCATATTAAGTGATACGACTCCACACTTATTTTAGCACAGCAACAAAATGTACTCTCAGAGAGAGAGAGAGAGAGAGCGAGAGAGAGAGAGAGAGAGAGAGAGAGAGAGAGAGAGACATGCAACATAGAAACAGCTACAGGAGGCTTTGATGAAGGGACTGTGTGTGTGTGTGTGTGTGTGTATAACAGTGTGTGTACTGTGTATGTGTGTGTGTGTGTGTGTGTGTGTGTCCTCACCGGCGTGCCTGCTCCAGGCCTGCTTGCTGGAGGTATAGTGGTCTGGTGGGGGTCCGCCTGGTGATCTTGCCGGCAGGTAAGGTACCAGGACCACCCTGGACCCGGTCCTGGAACCGAGAAACCCGGGGCCTCCTGGACCCCCGAGACCCCTGAGACCCCAGACCACCTGCAGGGCTCATGTTGGACCCCTTCCTGTCCAACATGGTCTGTGTATATATATATGTATATATATATATATATAGTAATATTTATATACAGTATCTAGAGTATATATACACCAAAAAACTGCGCTCTTAGCTCTCTTCAACTCTCACACAGAAGTCTCCCCCATCCCCATGAGGCCAGACGCTGCTGCTAGTGAGAACCAGTCAGGGTGTGATCAGACCCATCCTGATCTGGATCAGAACCTCAGCCTGGAGCCATGAGACCAGCCTGCCAGCGACCCCTCCTCTACGCCCGTTTTCCCCAGAATGGTGTCCGTATTCCCGAGGGTCGCAGCCTCAACACTGACCACAGCTCCCGGCCGTCTGGAGAATAACGTCCCTGAGCGTTCCCAGATCCTAGCGCTCCTACAGACCCGTGTCTCTGGGGGAACGTCCCCCTGTGGAGTCTGATCTCCCCGCTCCCCCCAGGGTTCCAGTCCTCACCGGGATCGCATGTCAGGGGGGAGGGAGGGGGAGACACTTTACGATGTGCTGCTGCACTTGGGGGGAGACAAGTGTCTCCCCCCCCCCAAGTGCAGCAGCGCATCGTAAAGTGTGAGAGCAGAGAGACCAGGGAATGTAGCAGCTGTGGAACTATAGAAGGAATTCCTACTTCCTAAGATCCAGAATCTATCCATCCATTCATCTATCTATCAGTCCATCTGTCTGTCTGTTTGGCTGTCAGTCAACATTACACACAACGGTAGAGTGAGGTAGAGCGCTAACAGAGAGAGAGAGAGAGGGG
This sequence comes from Trachyrincus murrayi, assembly GCA_900323305.1. Lineage (NCBI taxonomy): Eukaryota > Metazoa > Chordata > Actinopteri > Gadiformes > Macrouridae > Trachyrincus > Trachyrincus murrayi. The sequence continues at coordinate 7,570 of OOFB01011596.1, read as the reverse complement.
GAGACAGTGAGAGGGAGAGACAGAGAGGTAGAGAGAGGGAGGTAGAGAGAGACAGATAGAGAGAGAGAGGGAGAGAGATAGAGGGAGAGACAGGGAGGACGCGAGAGGGGGATGTGGTTTACTAGCCTAAAGTGTTAATGTTATGCTCCTTATAAACGGAGGCGCCGGGAAGCTATAAAACCTTAGCTGCTCAGGGAAATCTTTAGCGGTTGTAAACACACACACAAAGTACTGAGAGTCAAATGTTTAGTGTCACCATAGAAAGGAACAAACCATATGTACATGAAGCCAACCACAGCCCCACATAAAGAAGACACACCAGCCACCGTTAGAATGCAGTGCAACAGGTTTCAGTTACAGCGCAACGCCGCAAGCCGCCGCTAGTGGGCGCCAGAGTCATCACGTCGTTGTGTACAATAAAAAAACAAAACACAGAGACGTACGTCTCAGCAGGATTTATTTCCAAAATAAAGTGCTCGTTGACATTGACATTGAAAGACAAATGTAAACATATAGATCTAAATAATGATTTTCAAGGTAAAAAAGAAAAGGCCTAAATCCCTTATTATGGGTTGGATAGTGTAGAGGTCCCTTCACAAGCATCTTGGTTGAGTTTAAACATTGATTCTATTTATCTATTATCTAGTCTGACTCCCACATAATCTAGCAAGTAATGTAAAAATCAATTAATTGTTTCTGTTCATTGGTCCAGGTTTACAGGAAGCAGGTTTGACTTCTGATCTGTGTACCCAGAGTACATGAAAGGAGACATTTAATTATTTGCATATAATGTGAATGACACAGTGAAATAGACATCCCTTATGTCTCCCAAATGTACCGGATCTGTATATTCCATTATAAAATCAAGACACCACATACTCAACCTCAACGAGACGTAGCGATTGATATTATTGATCATGTGATGTATCAGGAGGTAATGATCAATGAGGGTTAGGGTTAGGGTTCAGAATAACGCTGAACTAACAGCTGATTCCACAGTTAGCCAGTCAGGACTTCACCTCCTAACTGAAGTGAAGGTTAAAAACAGACAGTCAGAGTGCTACTGCCGACGGGATTTCATCAGGGTGGAAATCTACGGCTTTCCAAGTGCTTCAATGCGCCAAAGTAAAGATCAGATCCACTTGGACACTTCCTGTTTCTGTCTGTGGATTAAAGGGTAAGATAACTAGAGCAGCAGCACCACCTCTGGTCAAAGCATGGTACTACATATGGCTCAAGCCAGTTTAAACTGGAGCGAACTGGTTTAAACTGACACAATCTGGCTTAAACTGATTGAAACTGGCTTAAACATGCTTGAACTGGTCCAAACTGACTCGAACTGGCTTATCTGAATAAAACTGGCTTGGAAAGACTCAAATGGACTCAAACTGGCTGAGATTAACCAAATGAGAAACATGAATGCCCTGTGATTGGTTGAGAATGTTTGGTCGACTCCCCTGCCCAGCACATTGAAGGCTGTGATTGGCTAGTGTTTTTCAGGATATTGGGACTGTTCCATCCATCTATCTATCTATCCACCCATTAATCAATCTACCCATCTATTAATCCATCCATCCCTCTATTAATCCATTCAGCTCCCAGATGTTGAGATTAGATATTGAAACAACTCAGTGTTAATTTATCCTCTTACTGTCGTCCACTAACCAAACTCCCTTTCTTTATATCTATACTTTCATCCATCCATCACTCACTCTATGTCCCTCCCCCCCTCTACACTATGTTGGACAGAGGTTGGCTGATCCGGAGACAGCTCCAGTACAGGGTTCTGGTCAGGGTGTAGAGAGCCAGCAGAACCACCAAGACCCAGGACGCGTAGATCCCTTTAGAATGCTTGGCCGCCTTCCACGTCCCCACCTGCTCGCTCAAAAACACACACACACACACACACACTTTGGTAAAAGGCGATTTAACAAATATCACATAAGTACTGTGCAGACACCCATGTACACACACACACACACACACACACACCCACCATGAGTCCAGCAACAGAGGTGGCCAACATAAAAAAGAGCAGGAAGCACAGCAAGCTCCTCCTCCTAGGGTACCGCTGGCCAATAGAAGAGCTGCAAATCAGAGAGCAGGAAGTGAGTCAGACAACTGGGGCAGGGAACCAATCACTCTCTCACACACACACTCACACACCAAGGTGGAAGGACTTACACTTTGCGACAATGTGGACACCTGGCGAGGGTTCTGTCAGAAAACTCTGCCCACTGATGAGAGAGACAGACATACAGACAGAGCAAGAGACAGACAGACAGACAGACAGAGAGAGAGAGAGACAGAGAGAGAGAGAGAGAGAGAGAGCAGGGAATGAATTGGAAGGTATTAATGTGTGTGTATGCCTTTTGGAATAGTGCGTGTACCAGGTGTGTACCAGGTGTGTATATGTGTGTGTGTGTGTGTGTGTGTACCAGGAAGGTGTTAGAACAATGTCCACAGAGGACCCGGATCCCGGCAGGCTGGGACTGTGGTTCTGGACTGGCTCGGCCCAGGTTCACCGGTCCCATGTTGATGATGCGTTTGCTAGGAGACAGTAGCCAGTCAGCATCAAACACAGCCTATAAGGACGTGTTGATGTATGTAACAGATCCACACTGGTGTGTGTGTGTGTGTGTGCGTGTTACCAGTAGGGTCGGGGGCAGGCTATCCTCTGGGACGTGAGCTTGCAGATAAGCAGACAGTTACAGGGACAGCGCACATACTTCTTCCCTACCGGAGCGTTCTTTATGGGCTGCGCACACACACACACACACACACACACACACACACACACACACACACACACACACACACACACACACACACACACACACACACACACACACACACAACGTTGGATTGAGTGAGGCTCTTGTAGTTACAGTAATGTGTCCACAAGGTGGCAGTAT
>OOFB01011581.1:16906-30377 GCA_900323305.1 Trachyrincus murrayi | reverse complement strand
ATTCATAAAATCAACATCAGACTCATCAGATGAAGAGCTTATTACTTTTTTTACTTTCAACGTATTTTATCTGTCGTGCCCCGCGGCAGCAGAGAGAGAGAGAGAGAGAGAGAGAGAGAGAGAGAGACGCGCGCGGTCTACAACCGACAGAGAGAGAGAGAGAGAGAGAGAGAGAGAGAGAGAGGGAGGAAGAATGGAGCGATGAGCAGCAAATAGTTCTCTGTCAGAATGAAGGCGGTTTCAAGATTCAGGAAAAAGACCTGAATAAACAATAGTAGTATAAGCCTTTTTTGAAGGCCTTTTCACAGTGTTGAAATTAAGTAGATACGCAAAATGCACAGCAATCAACACTGGAAAATCGAATCGAAAAACGCATTTCCCTTGATTCTCTCAGCATGCAAGAATGCAGTGAGCGTGGTGTACTGCGCTCTACAGCTGGTGGTGCAGTACTGTGGACACTGGCACGAGTAGTGCTGCGGACGATCCGATTCTTTTGAACGCGTATTTCCACACGCTGTTCCTGCCAAAATGCAGATGATACAGCCCTCTGTGCCAGATATTGAGCATTATTATAATAGATTTAGCAGTGTAATCCAGACCACCCGCCCTGCACACAAAAAGGAACGAAGAATCATATAATATTATAGATAAAAGTGTGAATGAGAATGCGACTCACGCGAAAATAGTTCAGCTGGTGCATGGAACCGTGCACATTTGGACACTTTTCAGAACTGTACTTTAGCTTTTTACTTGAGTATTTTTTTAGCCTTTTACTTTGCTAAATTTGCCATTTCTACCTTCGTTACAACTAGTCTATTATCTACTATGCATTTTGCCTGCATTGACCGAGCGGTCATGTGTGCGCGCAGCTTATGGTAAGCAGCCTGCATTGTGCTTTCAGAAGTTGGCAGAAATACTTTCACTTCCATTAAAGACATATTAAAAGCGTATTTAGTCTATGAAGAACAAATGTAGGTTAACTGTATGAAAAACTGTGTAAACATCAGAGTCAACATACTCTCTCGTTAACAGTACTTTTTCACGTCCAACCATAAACCTTGAAATAATAACTTAAATGAATCTACCTCTACAAACCGTGAGTTATCAAAAAAATAATGAAAGCGTATGGATACTCTCTGTTTTGGCGTAACAAAAGCCGCCGTTTATTAGTGATATTATCAACAGCACGCTGCTAACTCGGTCTATTAAAGTCATTAAATTTTCTTCTCAGACTTTGCCGAAGTAAACCTCGTTCACTGGCGAAACATACGCTGCAGAGCAATTTTCTGAGGTCTCTAGGCCATTGGTCAAATCTTTGTGGATGTGGAGGAAGATGAGGTGATTAAGGCATCATTTTCAAACAACGGAGGCTGGATAAGCTCCACTCAGCTGTCCCATTTGACATGGACACTGTCAAATACAGCCGAAAAAGCCTATCGATCTCACTGAAGAGGAACTGAGTGCCTTGTCCCTGTGCTGCCAGTATGTCCACAACGGTGGACGTCTTTGTCACCCGACTGATAGGTATTTCAGCAGATCTGTTGTGTGCCTGCAAAACAGAATTAACATTGACAGCTGGGTGGACAGGCGTTCCATGTCAATGTCATCAGCGTAAAGGTCAACCACATTTTGGGGGATGCTGATGCTACCGGATCCAGGTGGACTGTTTTACCACGGTGAGAAGTAAATTCTCCATGCTCGTAAGCAAATGCAGAGCAGGTTGGTTAAACCCGAGAGTCAGGTCAGAGGTCAACAGGCCACTACCTCAAAGAACTGGCTGTTGTAGTAGTTTTCTGCCTCTCCACCACCATCAAACCGGCGTGGAGCACGTCGCCTTGGGGGCAGAGCCGGTGCCTGAACCAGGTGTTTAATGGCCGCCTGTTGGGTGTCTTCAAAGATGCTGTGGAATGTTCTAGAGGGCCGCAGGTTTGTGAAGTGTGTCTGGAGTTATCTGCACAGCTGACTAAACTGTCTCTGGTGAGACATCTGAGAACAGATTGAGGGACACTTTTAAACCAATAACAACACCATCATCAAAGCCCTGGTGCTCTTTTGCCCGCTTCTGTGTTTCCACCTATCTAGAATATTTTGTCCAAAGTGTCGTAGACAGCTCCGTAATTATCCATTAAGGATTTAATAGTGCTGGTTCTGGCTGTCCAGCTAGTGGAGCAGAGTGGTTTCTAGGCCACCAGGAGCAGCAGGTATGTTTTTCAAAGATGGCAAGTTGTTTTGATGAGTGGTTGATTACGTCATGTATGTCATGAACTAAACTGAAGGCACTACACACGATGTGGCACTTTGAAGCAGCGTCTTGAAGGATTAGGTTCAGGCTGCGTTTAGTGTAATTTATTGACACTGCTTTTGGGTTGATGTCTTGAATACGTTTAGCCACTCCTGACCCCATGTCCCTGTAGAACCGGTGCTCCGTCATAGGTTGGCCCTCTCATGTCGCCGATGTTAAGACACGCATCTAGTTAAGATGTCTTTGATTGTGATTGTGCTTTTGACTCCGCGTCAGTATTTGGACAGTCATACGCTCTATGAAGTCTTCGTGGACAACATAGTCACCTGCTGCCCAGCGTACAGATACAGGTACATCAGATACATCTCGTGTAGAAGTTTGTTTTGGTCGCCTCGCGTGATGCATATCTCCCGGTGAAGCAGATTGGGTTTTTCCCAGCTGCAAGTTCCTTTCGAAAATTGCTCTCCTTATCGGAGCGAGCCCCTGCCTGGTCAGACACCTTGCCCTGTAAAAATCAGCCTTTTAAATGTAAGGTCCAAATCCTTTTTATGCAATGATTTCATCACAGCTAATGATATTGATATTTGTTGTATGACTGAAACATGGCTAAAAGCAGAGGAATACAGCACCTTGAGTGAAGCAACACTTCAAGCCTTTACTTATGCGCAGAAACCTCGGCTGTCTGGTCATGGTGGAGGGGGGTCGCTGTCATTTACAGAGACAATTTTGTTCATAAGCCTGTATCCTGTGGGGAATTTTCCTCCTTCGAAAGCCAAATATTTTGTGTTAATAAGCATCAACCTATTTTATTCTTCTTAGTTTACCGCCCTCCTGAACCTAATAGCATTTTTATCTCTGAATTCTAAGACCTGCTCTCTCTGCTTCTACCTAACTATGACCGGATCTGCATTATTAATATTCATATTCATATATGCTGTCCTAGTGATGCACTCGCGGGGAATTTATTAACCTTTTAGAGTCTTTTAATTGTGTTTTACACCCACAAGGCCTACCCATGATAAGGGCCATAATCTCTATCTTTCATATGGCCTGAAGATCGATATTCCGGAACTTATTAATATCTGGATCTGATCATCTTAGTATTGTGTTTAATTTGTATTCTTCTCCGCCTCCTAAAGTTACATTGGCCCCATTCGCTCTGGCATCATTAACTCAACAACAGCTAGTATATTTTTGTATTCATTTTCGCCCCTCTCCTCCGAGCTGCCTCTCTCCCCTGACACTGACCTACCGGTGAACTCCTTTAACGACCTCTGCCTGGCAACATTAGATTCAGTTGCCCCAATCAGAACCAAATACATTTCAAAAGTCCCCCTGTGGTTCAACGACCACACCCGCTCCCTGAAGAGAGAGGTAAGCAAAAAAAGGTAAATGGAAGGCCTGCGAGCTCCAGGTTTATTTTGAGTACATGAAGGACCTGATGAAGAAACAATGCTGCAGGTAATGAGGCATGAGCAACATACTTTTCTACCCTGATCTCTCAGAACGCCCACAATCCAAAAGTTGACACTTGACGCATTGTTGGTGATGCCCCCTAATTAAATCACCTGACTTCTGCGGGCAGTTTAAACGATTCATCTACCTCAGAGCCTTCAACTCAGATCATTTGATGTTTTATCTATGGTAAATACCTCTTTGACTCTTGTCAAAGACTCTTGTCCCCCGCTTATTTTTTAAATGCTCTAGTCAAACATCTCCTTGAAAAACCCAATTTAGATCCCTCCACTGCCCCAAAACTGCCATTCCTATCCAAGATCCTAGAAAAAGCTGTGTTTAAACAATTAGTAACGCATGTGACTGATAATAATTCATTTGAAATATTCCAATCTGGCTTTCGATCCCTCCACAGTACTGAGACAGCCCTTCTCAAAGTCTGTAATGGCCTTCTGATGGCTGAAGATGCTGGGGAGGTCTCCATCTTAGTTCCTTTGTACCTCACTGCTGCCTTCCACACAGTTGATCAAAACTTGTTCATTGACTGACAGGAAAGGTGGGCAGGTTACACTGATGTGGCCTTAACCTGGTTCAGGTCCTACCTATCTAATAGATGCTTCTCTGTGGCTATGGCTGGCTCAGTTTCTCCCCCCCATGGACATACTCTATGGTGTCCCTCAGGGTTAAATTGTGGGTCCCATTTTATTCTCCATCTATATGCTCCCTCTTGGTGTCATCATCCACGATGACACACAGCTCTACATTCCAATTAGACCGGGTGACCAGTCTAATATAGCAACCATCAAAGTGCCTTACTGAAATAAAATACTGGATGTCTAACAACTCCAATTAAACCATTCAAAAAACTAACGTCAATGAACTTGGTCCCCCCGCAAACAGAACTCAAATCTTGGCAAACCTTGGCGCTCAAGCCAGAAATTGTTTTATTTCCTCCGCCTCGACTATTGTAACTCCCTATATACCTGTCTCAGTCAGAAATCAATCCATCGCCTACAGTTAGTTCTCTTAACTCAATCCAAAACATTTGACCATATCACCCCTGTTTCAGCATCCTATGTATGTATTGAAATGTATTATTATTATTATTATTATTAGACCCATCCGAGCAAAAGATGACTCATTTAGATGTACAACGTGCCTTTTACTTGGAGCTCTGTTACGTGGAGTCCATTCTCTATACCTAACAGTGTGGTTGTTCCAGAGTTATACAGCCGGGGCTGTATTCATGTAATACAAGGATATGGTGTAGGTGTGTGTACATGTGTTTACAAGCGTATGTCTGGTCTGCTGATTTTACAGACTGTATAAGACTGACTGTTTTCATCTGATGCTAAATATGTTTTAATTACTTAATTTGCCTTACATCACAGCAGGACCCCGGTACCCAACACCTCTCCACTAAAGCCCAATTCCATGATATAGGATGCCAAATGGCAGCCACAAACCGTCTCAGTGGGCACACAGTTTGTGACATCTCCAAAGATGGTATCGGTCCGCACACAGCTGTCCATAGGTACACTGAGGGATCCCGTGAGAAGCAAAGGTTTATAACACAGGCATTAAATGTGTTTTTGCATTTGAATTTGAGATACCTGGAAATATTGTACTGCACTGAAATACTGTTATGTGGACTAAAGGAAATACAGTGCACTTGACAGTTTCCTATAAAATTGGGGATTTCATATTTGGTGCTCACTTTGATTTTGTTATGACGTTAGAGCAGAAAAATTATCTATTTTATTAGTGGCTAATAGGTCTAACGACAAAATTGAGTTATGGGTTATTGCCTTTCTATTGTACAGTAGGTTGTACTTTGCGGTCATCATTACCATGAAAATGATGGTCGCGAGCAAGCAGCAACGTCTGCAGGACAAGCTGTCTTCAAGGTCGTGTTCCCCAAGTCCAAGATGGGTAAATGCACTGCAAAACCAGTAAAAACAGACCCTACATACATATAAGTTGTAAAACATAATGAAATACAAAATTATTGAAATAATTATGGCCACACTTTACATATGTGCAAGGAAGGTGGATTAATAAAAGTACTTTCTTTAAAAACATAAAGTGACTATTTTGAATGCAATATTTTACAGATTATGTGGATGACCTGACGAGGCTCATCTTTGATGAAGTGTTTGAGGACCCAACGCCATTGTTGAGGATTTGAAGAAAATCCCCTTCCCCATGGACCTGTCATCCCAGTATGAGGGACCCTCAAAGGAGGTAGTGGCTGCCCGCCATGTGTCTCGCTTCAGCCAAGGGGCGGTCGGAAGCCGACATACTGACCGGCCGGATCAGGACACTTCCTGCCATATCCGGAGTAGCACACACGACGAGATGACAACCCTGACATTTCTTCCCAAGTTCCAGTAGCAGCTGACAAAGCTGCGATAGGCGAGATACCAGGAAGGTTTGTATGGAGAGGATTGGACACTATTATCATTCCAGTTGAAAACCGTATTTGCTGTGTGCATAAAGTGCTGCTCAAAAGTTTGTGAGCCCTACAGAGATAGTCAGTATTACTGACCCGGTTTGATCTCTGTTTCCATATTATTTTTTTGCATTTGCAAAAAAATTCATTTTGAGGAAAACGTTTATTTATCATTTCTTCATTAGTTATTTGGGTCCTGTGGTATAATGAAACCTTAGTGTTCTGCTTTTATTCTAGACAGTATCTTATTATTATTATTATTATTATTATTATTATTATGTAATGAAAACTTTCTCTTCAGTTCTACGCCACAAAAGTCCATAGTCATGTTGATGTTCTGCAGGGTTAGAGGGGGTTACAGTTAGGCTCGAGGCATGGATGGTGTACCATGCATGTAGGAGGGACTGGAGCCTGGTTCATTCGTCTTACAACCTAATAAGGAAAATAAGAATGATTTACAACAAATACTGTTTCATAATAAAGCAAATAAAAGCTCGGGAGGCAACATCACTGCAAAGGGCAAATATTGAGTTTCACTGTCAAACTTGTATTTAAAATAAAATGGTGTTATAATAGATAGATATAGATAATAGAAAACATTGGTACCTTTTACATATTGTTGATTACAAACATAAATACAGCCAGGTGAAAATGCTGCACATTTTTTGCACAATGGTTACAGTAAACATGTGTAGCTACAGTTTAATCAGGATCACTTTGGTAGTATTTCCCAACACAAGCAACGTTAGTCTTTTCTTAGCTACTAAGGTTAAAAAAAAGGAGACACCTTATATGCAACACCATTGCATATAACGTTAAGTGTGTGCTACTGTTGGCGTTTCAAGGTAGTGAGCAACATAATGTAGTAATTGATTACACTAACTTAGCTAGTTAGTTAGCTACCTTTCGTATTTCTTTGCAGCAGACATTTCAAATTTGTTACTGTGATGCAGAGAAATGACACAGTTAAAACACTACATCTGAAATAAAAGATAGCTACAAAATAAATACTTACCACTGTGAAACGTCCTGCTTGTGATGGTTTTTTTTTTTAAACATTAAATCATGTAAACCTATTCTAGTAGAACCCCCAAATGAAAGTATTAACCATCTATTAACCATCAGAGAATTAGCATAATATGACCCCTTTAATAACCATGGAGCCTAAAGGGTGAATTCTGCTAGCGCGTTGAACAGCCCGACAGGAAACGCAGCAGGCAAGGCGAAGAAGTCCCAACGGCCTTCCGTCGCCCTGGCGACATCTAGTTTAGTTTTTTGGAGAAGATGCCAGTGAGCTAGGGTGGCAGCTACTGTGGTGTCCGGCAGCTTTTCAAGTACAATTCACCCTTTAGTCGTTCATTTTTTTGGCAAACTACAAGTTGAACTCCTAGTTTGAGGCCATCTGTCAGGCGAGATTAATGCTGTGAGTCTTTAGGAAGAAAAAAGGTCACAATCTCAGTCATATGCCTGCTAAATATTCATATTTGTCAAAACCAAAGAAATTCTACCAGTCCTTTAAAATATAGATGTGTGTTGCCTGGTCTTTCTAAATGATAGATGCGGTCCATAGGGATAGCAGAGTGAGCACATTTGCAGTGTAACAGGAACCAGCTAGGGGCTGTGGTGCTGTGGATTCATAATAGATTCCTATCCAAGACCCCACCACGCTGCTAACATGCTAGTCCCACAAGTCTCTCTCATCATCAACATCATGAAATATATATCATCATGAATACAGACCTGTCTACCAGCATGGGTGTGTGGGTGTGTGTGTGTGTGTGTGTGTGTGCATGAGTCTATAAGTAAAAAAAAAAAAAATCTGTTTTGCAAAAGCTAAACAGAAGCATACAGAGCCATGTGCATTTATTAATTATCTCTCTCTCTCTCTCTCTCTCTATATATATATATATATATATATGTGTGTGTGTGTGTGTGTGTGTGTGCGTGTGTGTTTTGTGCTTCTGTGCATGTGTGTCTATCCGTGTGGCTTTGTCTGTGTGTGTTCTTCTTTAAGTGCGTGTGTGTGTGTGTGTGTGTGTGTGTGCGTGCTTGAGTGTGTGTGTGCTTGAGTGTGTGTGTGCTTGAGTGTGTGTGGGGATGGTGCTCCTGTGGGCTGCCGTATAATGACTCCAGCTGTTGCTAATGAAGATGAGTGTCAACAGGCCTTGGCCCACAGATGCCATTAATAATGGTTCCCCACAACCAACTGTCACAGACACACACACACACACTACTATGCAGAGGGAAGCTTATAGCTTACGCTCCCAACCAACCACCAGTGAAAACATTTATATATGAAGGCGAGCTTAACTAAATATGAGGTCTGCTCCTGAACATAATGTGTGGGATCAGTCATCTGTCGCTTGCTATAGGACAATCTGAGTGTGTATTGAGTACATCCAACTCCTGTTGGACCTTCCATAAGCACATTCATTCAGACTGTACTACCGCTAGACACAGAGAGGCATGCATGTAATGGTGGCTATGATTCATGTTTGGTAAACAAAACAAAAAAAACGCGTCTGCTATTAGATGGTGTGTGGTTCAATCATTGACTCCTCTTGGAACAAGCGACAAGGGCTCTGTGAACAGTTAGGCAGTTATCTGCCTCACTATTCATGACCTGTTGATGGTTGCCTTGAAAAATGTTGTACAAATTCAGTCAATAAATTTGAAAAGTTTGACCTTCAAACTGCTATTTTTTTGTGTTGCAAATCAGCAGACACACTTTCAAGCATTCTGCAAAGAAAACCTGCTGTTAAGATACCAACAAACATTTCATCAAGTCAATTCTGGCCATTTCAAGTTGCACTCAGACTAAGGAGCCCCCCCCCCACCCACCCAGTTGTGCCGCTTTCTTGCCCATAGAAGGAAGGAAAAAGCAACAGTTTCAGACCTATTTCTAATCACCATGGAGCCTAAAGGGTGAATTCTAACCGAACAGCCCGACAGGAAACGCAGCAGGAAAGATGAAGAAATCCCCACGGCCTTCCGTCGCCCCGACAACGTCTACTTTTGCTTTTGGAGAAGCTGACAGGGAGCCAGGGTGGCAGCTTCTGTGGTATTCGGCAACTTTTTCGACACAGAAGTAAAATTCATTATTTTGTTTAAAAAAACATTTTCATGTACTTATTTTTTCTACCATTAGATTTTCCATATTTGTAGAAATTGTTGTATGTGGGATCAGGGGGTGGGGAAGAGTGGAAGGGGAAAGAAAATCAGTTGATTGTATTTCATTCTACCTTTGTGTTTAAAAAACAAAAAACTACAATTCACTCTTTAGTCCTTTTGAGTTGTTAGATACCAACAAACATTTGAATTCAATGGAAGCTCTTGGTTGTTTCACATTACACTCAGACTATGGAATCCCCCCCAGTTGTGCCACTTTCCTGTCCATAGAAGGAAGGAACGAGCAACAAGAGACATTAAAGCTGCTTGCAGCTTCAAAAGGTATTCCCAGCATGCACCGCCGAGCCCAGCAGCCGCCATTCGATTCGCGGGGACACGTCAGTCGGGGGCCATTAGATAATTAAGTGTCCCCAAGCGACTTGGAGTGAACCCGAGTCGTGGTTTGATTTTATGGCGTCTGTGTGATTTTGCGCCCCCTGTGGGCAAAGTGGTGCTTAGCGCTTAGCTGTGATTTAATTTTTGGAGTTATCTACACCAAATGTGTCCTCTATGTGCATACCAATTTCCAAGGGCCTGGGACCTTCTGAAGCGGAGTTGTGATTGATAGAATAATGTTCGCTCATGTATTTTTTGATCAGACATCACAAGTCCATAGAGCATTTGTCCCAAATGTAGTGTAATTTGCACCGGTGGTTATTTAGAAGAAGATGTTTAAAGTTTTCCCAAAACTTTCACTGTACAGAAAAATCCATGGGTCCAAGAGGCAAAAAATTTCAGCATGTCAAATAAGGCCTACAAAACAAGTGTTAGACTTTGACTGTGAATGATAGTGCCCCCTATGGGCAAAGTCGTACCAAACTTTTTTTAGACGTGCTTTACCGGGATACATATATGTGTGACAAATTTGAAAACTTTTGCCTCGTCACAGGCTGAGATACGGGCGTTAAGAAGAATCTTGACAACAACAGATACAGATACTCTGTGAATACTTAATAAGCACCAAATTCAAAGGGCCTTTGGATCTGTCTCCCCTTCCTGGTTCCAACGATCTCTCCCTGAAGCAAATCCTTAACAATTCCATCACCGTCACAGGTAATGAGGCTCAACGGGCGTCCCCTTGACACTCACGGGGTCCCGCATGGGGCAGGGTGAGGGGGACCGGCAGTACACCAGGGGTTGGGGATGGAGTTGTGGTGGGGGAGAGGTAGGAGGGGGGGGGTTACACAGCACACATATAACAGCTTCTCCTTTGCCCCTGAGGAGCGGATGCCATCGATAACGGTGCTGTCCACCACGCAGAACCCTGAATAATGCATGGCCAGGGGGGCTGGGAGAGAGAGAGAGAAAGAGAGAGGGAAGAGAGAGCACCAGTCATGTTGAAAGTCTGTGTTACCTCTTTTTTTTGTAATATATTAATACAGTGTATTCACTCTGGCCTTCATGTGACTTTATAAAATGACTCTGCTTGGGAAAGGATGTAATTGAAAACATGTCAGTCCATTGAATCAATTGCTGCTCTGTATATTGCATTGTCCATAGGGGTCCTTTTATTAGGTTACTGTATATAGTATTATTCATACAGAGTTTTCATCTGAGTAGGTTTTCAGTCTCAACCCATACATCCCATACAACCCATACATAATTCCACCTGTCCCTGTGTACTCTACACACCCTACACTGTACTCTAGTTCAGGGGGACAGGAGCCTCAGCAGCCCAATAGGGTGACACCAGACCATTGCAGGGTCTTCCGCTTTCTCTAATTCTATGTACATCTAAATTGGGTCTCCTGTGGGCTGCCGTATAATGACTCCAGCTGTTGCTAATGAAGATGAGTGTCAACAGGCCTTGGCCCACAGATGCCATTAATAATGGTTCTCCACAACCAACTATGCCAGTAGTTTGCCTGCAAACTACTGGGATTTTAAACCCCCAGCGGAAAGTTGTATATTGTTGTAATAAAAGCACCCGTGTACACTCGACAAAACAAAAGGTGCATTGTATTGGTTTTTAAACATGACATGAATTGATAAAGGACAATCGCCTTACTGCAGTACATTATGTACTGCAATGATTGAATACTTGTATGTGACTTAAAACAAACAAATGAAGACAGATATATCCATATAACCGATAGACAGAGCGCCATAACCATACAAATGTATTTAGTCCCAAAAAAAATAATTCACGAAATGTATTGCAGATGTAAATGTCTTTGACATACATCACCTTTTGCTCTCTTACACCGTTGTCTGTGCCTTTTGACGGCGACTTTGATCCCCCGCCTCCTTCGCCCTTCCTGTCTCATTTGTCTGTCACATTGGGAGAAGTGGACTAAATTAAGGCCAATTCTGTCAGGGATGCAAGCTATCTGCTGCCGAGGGAGAGAGAGAGCGAGAGCACTGGAGTAACACAGAGGACGGGAGAAAGAAATGGGAGAGAACGAGCAAAGAAAGAGAAGGTGATTGGCAGCTCATACTCTGAGAAAGGAGATATTGTCACGAGATCAGCTGTGGGAAAAAAAAAAACCTTTAAAATGTGCTTGTAGGAGAGGAGGGGGGGAGGAGGGCGAGAAAGAGTGATAAACAAGAGATAATGTAGGGTAGAGATACTAGGAGAACGGAGAAGCGGAGGGCAAAAGGAGAGGATGTGGGTGAGAGCAAAAATAAATGTCTGGATACCTCATTTAGTGGAGCTGTCAATAAGAGGCTGCAGCCAATGTGACGTAACGGGGAGCTGTTGCTATATTTAGCTTGGGGGAAAGAGAGGAGAAACAGCTTCTTCATCGGTGGTGGGAATTCAAATGTAGGTTGAAAGGATATGAACACTGCTGCAAATGATTCTAGAATTCATTGACGGGAAAACGACTCATGAGATGTTTTTTTAAAATAATGTATCCATGTGTAAAGATCAGACTTTTATTGTGGTGACAAAGCAGCCAATTCTCACGACTGATTGAAGGCTGCCATTGCGTCCCATGCTGATGCTGAGGACATTTATCTCTGTCTTACAGACGTGTTCCTTTCTGCCGACAGAATAGATTGTGCAGAGATTATGTGTAGACTATCATACATCTAGGAAATACCATGCAGACATTGCATCAGGAAAGAATGAACACGCAAACACACACACACATATACAGAAACGCACAAATAAAGCAGCATCGAGCTAATGAAAGTCTTTGGAGTCAACACAGTCCTGTGATTTAAATGAGAAAAAAAATTATTAAAGAAGGAGGGGATTTCCGCTGCGAAAACCCTGAATAATGAGGAGGCACGGCGAGGTTTTGTAAAAAACCACTGTAAAAGATAAGAATTAGAATAAGAAAAACATTAAATCAGCAATACAAGTGCATGCGTTTCAACGGAGCCTACATCAGAGTGAAACAAGGTCGCCGCTGACGGCTACGAAGGATCTTAGGCACTGAAGCGGTGTCCGCACCATGGCTACCTGCCTAGCCCTGCTGGACACCAAGCAGGACTGGTCTGGTCCATCCTTGGATGGGAGACCAGATGGTGCTGGTGGAGGTGTTAGAGGACCATTAGGGGGTGCTCATCCCTCTGGCCTATATATCCCCAACGCCCCAGGCGTGTGTGTGGATATATATATATATATATACACACACACTCATTATGTAAAGCAATTTGTGTGTCTTGAAAAGCAATTATTTATTACTATTTATGCTATACGCACATTTGAATTGTTTTAACAAGATGGATGTAGATAAGGGACTATTTATAAAAGGAACCAAAACGTAAGAATAGAAGTTGGGAAGAGAAAGCAAGAAAGGATCGGGACACAGCAGCAGGTGTGAAAAAACAACAACAAAACAAGGAAACCAAACACAAACATCAATTAGCTAAAGCAAAACAGTTGCACACAAAGAAACACAAACAGAGGGAGGGACATTGACACCAACAACTCAACAACTCTAAGTCTCATAACAATAGTGATGGACAAAAAGTGGACATCTGCTACAACCTATATGATACGATGTAGAACATAGGAGCATGTCGTGTCATCCAATATATCGGTGCTCAACGTCCTGTATTTTATTTTTAGACCTGCACCATATTCTCCTCGCCCAATCCCCGGTACATACTGGGAAAGTGATATTTGATGCATTTGGTTTGGGTAGTAGAGCCGTGGTGAGATGCCATGGGAATAAGGGGGGGGGGGGGGGGGGGGGGGGAGG
>OOFB01011578.1:9847-32434 GCA_900323305.1 Trachyrincus murrayi | reverse complement strand
GCAAATGTTTCGACACAACCAGAATTTTAAGTACTCAGCATTCAGGTCCTCAGCATGTGAAAAAGACCCCAGAAGTGTTTTAAAGTGAAATTCCCCTTTAATCCACCACTCACCTGTAGACCTGCAGTCTCATCCAACTGGAAGCCTTTTTGTTGCAGCCACGACTGCAGGTTGTTGAAATGTCTCTCAACATTTGCCCCACTGGATGAACTTGAAAACACAACTGCAGCACTTTGTACCATATCATCTAGGTCTTCTAAAGTACTTGCAGTTGTGAGTAGACCAAAAATGTGCATGGCCAGATGGTAGTGTTTTGGTGCACTGCGGGATGTAAAAAATTAATTAGGTTCAATATTTTAATAATGTGCTGTAAAGAAATATGTATATCTAACCTGAATGCATTAAACTATATTATACTATTTGTGTGTAATCATAACACTATGTGCCTTTCATGTCTAGCGGAAATTTACTTACAAAAGTACATAATTTTTTACATTTTACAGGCAGAGCTGAGGTAAGGGAATCCTAAAGCCACTCTGCCAAGAGCCTTCTAATGTGTGATAGTGATAGTGTTATTATCAGTGGTAGACAGAAGTTGCTGTGTGTTTCCCCCGTGCACGGTATAAGGCTGATTCATCACATCTGAACTGTGTAAGAAGTGAGACTTAGCAACTCTTACTAAAAGTGGAATTTCACTCACATTACTTTACTACTTTGTTACTTAATGTAGACTACCAAAATGTTGTAGTAATAACAGCTTATGCTTAATACTTTCTACACATATCCTTGGCGTTTTTCATGACATGACTCATCATGGCAGCGATGGAGAATGGGCACCTCAAAATCTGCCTTTGTTGCTGGCAAGTAGTGGTTTATGGTATCATGCAGATTTTTCTTGGCAAATGATAAACATATTGCCTGCATTAATACCATAGACCCATCACAAATAAGCATGATGGGTCTGTCCATAGGTCCTTGCTACGTCAGTCTGAAACGCCTCAAGGAAGTATGATACCGAGGCTGTGGTGTTGTCACAGGTGAGATATGTAACAACTGCTAACGGAAAGGCGTTTTTTGGGGGACTCCTGACCACCAGCTCATACACATAGAAAGGAGGAGAGCCCTTCTCTTTTTTATGCTGTTTGTAGCATCCAGATACACAATGTCCTCCCGGCATCGCTGCTGAAATATTTCTACACTTTTTTCCCAGGATTCCCGCATGTTTGCCTGTTCCCCGGTTTATCTCCCTGCATGTCGAACTCCTGCCCGTCTGACTACCTCGCCTGTTGCCGAACCCCTGCCCGTATGACTACCTTGCCTGTTGCCGAACTCCTGCCCGTCTGACTACCTCGCCTGTTGCCGAACTCCTGCCCGTCTGACTACCTCGTCTATTGCCGAACCTCTTCACCCTCCTGTGATCCTAAACTATATATACTGTATATATATATATATATATATATATATTTTATTTTATTTTTTTGTGATTCTGTGTGTTGCGTTTGGGTTCCCCTGTTGATCGTGACCCCATTAGAAATTATATTTGTTCACTGCAGTCCTTTGAACCCTCTTTCTTTTTCTTTTCATTGTATCTCACTCTTTCTGCTCAATGAAAAGCTATGATGGTGTAATTGGACAATGACTTTTAATTGTGTTTATTACATTTCAGATAAACCTATGATACGTGCACCTTGATAAATATAAAGATAATTATTAAATAACTTCTTTCAAAATAAGCAAACTAATGTTAAGAATATACATGTGAAATATAATGCAGATGCTCAAGTACATAATTATAATATAACATACTACTATTTCAATATAATAAAGGCATACTCAAATGTATGGAGTTTATGAGTACACAAATAAACCATTGATTTGTCAGTTCTGGCAATTTAATAAACAATGAATCTTAAAAGAGAAGAGATAACACTAACAAGAAGTTTATAAATAAATGTAAATAAATATTTTCTAAATATTTCTAATTAGTTATGGATTTCTTATAGGATCAGCATAATGTTTAAAATAATTTCCGACTGCTTCATGAGGGTGTGATTTGTCACTTGTCACTTTGTCACTTATCAAAGCTTATTTACAGCTAGCCTTTTGTCTTATAAGGGTAGTCAAGTACGACATTAAATTTAAAAAACATGATCTGAAGTCAATAAAAATTATTGTGTATATATTCTCCCTCATAATTGTATGGGCGTGCAATGCAGAAGATGTAAACATGGCAAAAGTTAAATGGACTGCATTTATATAGCACTTTTTTACAATGTATGCCTTGCATTCACCCATTCTCACACACACATTCATGGTGGAGGCTACCATGCAAGGTGCCGACCTGCTCATCAGGAGAAATTCAAGGACACTTGGGGATTGAACCAGGAACCTTTCTATTACTAGACAAGGCACCCCAAACATACACCGACTAACTTGCTCAGGTGATTTATGTCCATGTTCCTCTGTCACACTGTCACTGTCCAGGGTCTGCAGAGGAGATGGTGGCAATTCTGGCTTGTGCTGTGACATAAAGAATATTAATATGAACATGATCCAGCCTTAATTGAGCTTTAAAGCTGCATGAGATAACTCTGCACTTTGGCGGCCACTCTGGTCGTGATAAAAAACTGCACTGCGTTTTAAGAACCGCACTTCCCACAATTTCCCATTCAGGCGCTGTAATGACGTATACAAAAACACGTGGAGCAGACTGGAGTTTGTACTGTACTTCTATGGACTGGAAGGATGGCTTCAAATCAGGTAAATAACCTGGTCTTCTTTTTTTATGTGCATGTAGGTAAATTACATTGAGCAACATTTTCAGTTTATTAGTAAAGTATAGGGACATTGCAAACTCTATTATAAAGATGCAATATTACATGACATTGCCTGTTGCCTGCTGTTCCATCACAGTAGGCTAACTGGAACTGAGCTAGGCTATTTTATCCTCCAGCTACCTACACAACAAGACATGCAAGCATCAGAAACGCATAGTAAATTATACACCTCCCCCTCGATAACTAGCGTCTCTATAACTCGCTGATTCGGATAAACTGCGGTTGTTGAGATGGCTCCCAATTTAACAATACATTACGTGTAATCGATAACCATAACTTACAAGAAAGTTAAAAACTTTATACTTTTGACAGAACGCGACCACCCGTCTTCCTCACAAATGTCTCTCCAAATAAACTAGTACAAAAGCATTACAAAAATGACTTTCGATTGACAGCCTTAACATTTTGACAAATCACATAACAGCACCGTTGCGAACCGGCCGACGGGGGGGTAATCTATAGCTGTAAACTGGGTTTTCTTTGCAGAAAACCCAGTTTACAGCTATAGATTACGCTGAATGTGATCGGACCGAGGCAGAGTACACGTCCTATTGCAGACAGTGGAGTAGTCGGACAAGCGGAGCGCTGCTTGCAGTGGAGAAAGCGGAGATTTACATTTAGATGCGGAGAATTTTGTGACTGAAAGCGCTATTGTGGCTGATATTCGTGTGAATTTTTAATTTGAGGTTTTTCTTTATTAAACTCAACAATTTGATGGATTTTTGGACCACTACTTTATCTTGTCACATAGTCACGCTTGGCTTTGAAACGATGATGCCCTTGGTTGCCATTAATGTAAACATTGTATATAATGAACATATGGCATGACAACATATCAGCTTTTTTATATGTGCAAACAGTTCCTACAATTGGGTATTTTGTATTACAAAAAATATCAGCCTGCAGTGGTGACCTTCAACCACAAGCTGACACTTTCTGAAGAAAAAAAAAAAGAATACAAATGTGAACTTTAATCCATTAAATTCATAAATCAAGCTTTGAATGTCAAATAATCAAAATTATCTTATGTGATTTTTTAAGTCTGTAATGACTATTTCTATTGTTGGGAATCCCAAGTGCAGTGCATACTTCACCCCAGAAGCCTTTGGTATCCGAGGCATTTTCTTCTAATTTTCTGCCATTCTTTTGCAGCTCTTCAACTTTTTCCACAATGTCTTGTATTAAGACATTTTTGGTTTTGTTCCATTTTGTTCTATGTGCCATAAAGAGTTAACGTATTAACGTACTCACCCCAAATAACGTGAATGAGTATATTCTGTATAAAATCAAAAGGGGGAAGATATTAAGATGACAGCACACATTTTCTTGTTATATATCCTGCTCAAATAGATTCCAGAACCATTACATCAGTATCCCAGACAAAGTTATCACTGTAATAACTACTTAAACAGATTTAAAGAAGGTACATAATTTGACATGTAGGCTACTTTGTGTGTGTGCTTTATGATATCGGGCTTATCTGTATGTAGGCTTCATATCCTGCATGGTAACGTGAGAGCCAGCAATTAATATTCCAATTCAGAAAATGTATTTAACCAAAGTTTTTAGCCCTGATTCACTGCATTCACTAATTTGGCTATGCATTTGTCTTAGCCTGAATCTTCTGTTAACGACATAACCAGGAGACACATTTGTAATGTTAACGCAAAATAAGTGTCTCATATACCTTCCTAAAAGTGTGCTCACCCTTGCTCTTTCTTCAACATCTTTTAAAGTCCGTCTTCAGTGATGTTGTAGGCAACATGTGCGATTCTATGATTTCGCCTTCAGGGGTGCTCAGCCCCGACTGACAATGTGAGATACACGGTACACATGCAAAACCCAAGCCGCGTGGCAAACTCTGGAAAACTGATTAACTGAAAAGTAAACACAAAGGGCACAATTTCCAGGCTCTTGCACCTGTGTACTAAAACAGACAGCAGTAAAAATGTATTTGCCACATTGCCAGCTTAGGTGCATGGTTGTTGGTTCAGGGGCCCCCTGAACCCCCTAGTGGCCGTAGCCAAAAATGCATATATGGATATTTACTATAATCTATATTTTTTATAATAACACAGAACTAATAATTGATTGTAATGCCTTGCTCTATAACAATACATACATAGGGTAAACTAATTGTGTGACTGATTATTTTAATAAAACATTGGTTCTGGTCTAATTCTGTGGTATGGTAGCCTGCATGGGCACTCTCGCACGCAATTAATTGATGTTACTATCATGATGGTAGTGAGCTGGCATTTCTGTGCATCCACTTAAGTGGTCACCAACCTTTTTAAGCCGACAATCAATGCACAATTAAAAAATATCAGTAACGATCTACCCACAATCAAGTTTAATTTTTATGTTGCTTATTTTATTGAATAACCAATGCATTAATGATAGGCATAAAGCTCCATGAGATAATTATTTTATAGTTAAGTATAGTTTTTGCTATATGTTTATGAATTGGCCTTAGCAAGACCCCAAAAAAATGTTTTGTTAAATTGGGAGCCATCTCAACAACCGCAGAGTTACAGAGATGCCAGTTATTCAGGGGGAGGTGTATAATTTACTATCCATTTCTGATGCTTGCACTTCTTGTTGTGTAGGTAGCTGGAGGATAAAATAGCCTAGCTCAGTTCCAGTTAGCCTACTGTGATGGAACAGCAGGCGACAGGCAATGTCATGTTATCTTTACAATAGCGTTGGCAATGTCCGTACTTTACAAAATAAACTGAAAATGTAATTTACATACATAAAAGAAAGAAGACCGGATTAGTTACCTGATTTGAAGCCATCCTTCCAGTCCATACAAGTACAAGTACATACTCCAGTCTGCTCCAAGCGTGTTTGTGTTTGTATACGTCATTTTGGGGAATTGTGGGAAGTGCGGTTCTTAAAACGCAGTGCAGTTTTTTTTATCACGACCAGAGTGGCCGCCAAAGTGCCGAGTTATCTCATGCAGCTTTAATGTGAAAATGTCTTAATCAGGCAGAAACATATATAACATATAATTCAATATAATATCATTTCTAAAAACATTTTCTTGGATGTATGGCCAAAAGAAATAAAGTTAATCAGTCAATAAAGTGACTTTTTATGACAATAACAAAAATTGCACTAGGCCAACAATTTGTGTGAAAAGTAAACCTGTCCCTTAAGTCAGAACGGAACATGCAATTAAAAAACATCCTTTAAACATAAGACATAACAGTAGATATAACAATATATCAATTTGTGACTGAACGCTACACAGTTGCAGAGGGAGGAGTTCAGCCCAGGTTCCTGAACTTACTGACAAGCCTGAGGGGGACTATTGAAAGCTGAAATGTAGCAATGTCACATATTCTCACACAGAGGTAGGAGTCTCCTAACACCAAGTCTGAAAAGTTAACAGTTAAATGTATATAAAAGATAATATATTACTTAGTCCAATATTAGCCCTATAAAAACTGTGGCTTTGTTAGGCCTACATAGAGTATATTGTATTTTTAACCTATGCCTTTAATTCCTCTCTTTTCCATTTGGTCTTTTTGGTCTATACTAGGATGGCTTGCCCAAAGTTTTTTTTTTATATCTGAGGCAACATTATTTAAGATTTAAGATCTTGATATAGAAGATATAAACCTAAGAGGTTATTACCAGGAGTGTGACCTGCAGGTACAAACATGCAGTAAAATGTTAATCAAATTACTAAAAAGACTATGTTTACAAGAAGGATAAAAAGCTGAACAAAAGGAAAAGGCACATTGTCGCAACACATACAGAGAAATTGTAGACAACTGTGGATAAAGACACAAAACAAGTTGATGGTTGATAGAACCACAGATTTGATAGGTAAATCTATTGTACTTCTTAGTGTAAGCTAATATGGTTGTACCATTTCTGTAATAGTAGGACTTAAGGGCGGGGGGGCATAGGAATAACAGCTGGGCCTTCTTCACACTTGAGTCGATGTAAGTCTCCCACTTCAGCTCAAGAGAGATAGTACATTCCAGGAACCTAAGAGACTCCACGGCCAACACAATGCTGTTGAGTGTGAAGGGGGGAGGGGGCTGTGCTAGGGGGTTCTTCCTGAAGTCCACTGTCATCTCCACTGTCTTGAACGTGTTCAGCTCCAAGTTGTTTGACTGCACCAGATAACCAGCTGCTCAGCCTCTCTGTCATTCTGAAGTGAAATTGGTCTGAAATGTCCTTTTAATATCAATCTGAATGTAGATGGAAATTCCACATCAGAATGTCCTGATACTGTCCGTGTGGTACTGTGAGGTGGTGTCCTGTCATTTTGAAGTCAGATTGGTCTTTGGAAATGTATTCTTTATTATTTAGTAATAATATAACAAATGAAATGACAAATCCTCAAATTTTCTCTGAAACAGTTTGCAGGTGGTATAGTTAATATTACTTTTTCATTATTATTCCACCCAAATGCAGAGACGAGGAAAAAGGAGGAAAAAGTTTTGTTATAAAAAATTATCTTTACTTGAAGAATGAACAAAAACCACCCTGAAGAGGTACGAGGGCAAACAGCAAATGATTAACTCAAAACTTATCTAAAAAAAATAACACAAACAGCTCCGAAGAGGATAAAGGCAAATAACTAAAATAGCAAAAGATTAACAAAAAAATTATCTCAAATGGTCTTACTTTGCAGGGACCACGTAACATACCATGAGGCTAGTGAAGACTGAGCAAAGTCAAACACACAGGACAAGACACAGCTGAAACATACAGGCAACTGTGAGAGGAAACAAAAAAAAAAGATTAGGTGAGGATTATTCTGGTGAGTCCTGAGGAACGCTCCCCCCTCTGGCCTGGGGGAATGCAGGTCATCTCCCTTACACTATGTCTGCTATTCTCCAAGCAGTGTGATAACATACAAAGCACAATGTGTCCACCTCACATACACAACATCAGATTTCCATGAAAACATTCGGCAATAAGCTACTACATGGATCGATCTGTCTGACTATATGGCACATAAGTCTCCATACACAACGCCAATGTGAACTTTCTGTGAGTTTTTCGTCTGCATTATTTGGAAATTATAATTTCATATGATGAAATAAAAAAACTGTTCGTATTGGTAATTTAGTACCCCCACATTTGTTTGCAATTACGAATCATGTAATACTCATGTTATTGTTTGTTTTTATTGAATGGTGCTTTTGAGGTTGCCGCCGATGATGAGCCACCTGGAAAACCATTTCCCTGCGGCTTTTTGGAATCATATCACCCTGTCCGAGTGTCACGACTCACGCTGTATAACCATAGACATCTATACATAGATGTTGATTGTTCATCCACTAATAGGGAACGTGAGCTGGGTGTTAGACCGTCGTGAGACAGGTTAGTTTTACCCTACAGATGATGTGTTATTGCAATTGACTACTTCGGCCTGTTGCTGCAATACGTCAACGTCGCCACAATATTGGAGAGGCCAAGACTTGTCTGTAAACACATTTAAGTAAACGGGGGAGCTGCAGTTTGGATAAAAAGCACTATAATGCTTACATTTCTCAACCGATTTCAATTAATCGTTTTTATATTCAAGGGTTTATGATCTACATGGAGTACAAAAAATATATATTGCGACATTGACATACGATCCAAAGGCCAATGCTGCGTCTATATACAGTATATATATATATGTCTATGTGTATAACCTGTCCCTGATTATAGAAGTATCTAAGTGCGGTCTGTGGGGACACCTTGTGACCATTGATGGTAATTACTTGGTCAAAGGAGTGTGTCATCCCATGACTGCTTGAGAGGGAAGTCATCCTCAGCTGGGAGGTGGACGATGCCCTTGCCAAAGCCCAGGACGAACCAGGCTCTGGTTCATCGGATAACGGTCTGCGAACTCCCCAAATCCAACAGAGGGATTCAGGATTCGGGATTCGGGGAGGATACTGGTTAGGAGGTGGCCCGGGCCACCTGACCCACCTCCGTCCAGGGACAGACTGGGACCAAAAAATGGCCCAGGACTTTTTGACCCAGACCGGCACACAACAGGCTGCTGCCCCACAGACCCCCCCATTGCGGCAGTATTTGCTTTTCAATTGGCAATCCTTGATCAACTAACTTTTTAATCACTGCACGTATGTTCAAAACAAGCCCTTAGGTTTAGAATTTGTATTACAATTAGAATAGTATTAGAATAGTATTCATAGTATTACTATTTATCTGTTGATAAATAGTAATACTATTAATTTACTAATACTATTAATTTACTATTAGTAATGAATCAACTGAATTTGTTATCAGTGTTCAAGTAACCCACACTCATTTTATGTAGGTCTATTGTTTCAAATTGGAATTTGACTAATATATACTGTATATATATTTTTAGATATTTTTATTGGGTGGCAGTAGGGGGGGGAGCATAAAAATGATTGCACTGGGGCCCTTAATTACCTACGTACGCCACTGTCAACTTGCCATATCTTATGACGATGAAAGGCAAGTGGCCCCGTTATTTAGCTCACCTTCCTACCTGAAGGACCATTACTGCATATAGTCTTTCTCTGCCCCTCGTCTTCAGGAGCTGGCCTCCTATCAATTCCAAAAGTAAAAAATCGGCAGGAAACAGTGTTCTCTCACAGAGCGCCACTTTATAAGAGAGCGCTAAGACACTCGTAGGGCACTGGTCTTCCAACTGTAATCAGGGAAGCTGACTCTTCTTTCCCTGATCTTCTCATTACTGCTAAACCGTTACGCCCCCGTGGTAACATCATGACTGATTACTACCTGCTAACTCCATAACCATTCTTCTACTCCCCCACATGGACCGAGCTGGAATAGCAACATAAACTAACGGCAACTACCTGGCATTTAAGACTTTTGATTAGCATTTAAGACTTACACATTGAGTGTGTTTGATAAATACGATTCGATCAATTATTTATTTACTCTAATGTAGTCTACTATCTCTATAGCTTTATCTTACTAAATTTTTGTTTCTGCTTGTTTTATCCTACTGTAGTAGTTTCCCCTGCCACATGCCATCTAAGTGGCTTTTCAGGGCTCCTCCAACAGCAGGACACAGGGAGAAACCAGTTTATTGCATGGTTGAGAATGGTTTAGCAGGTGGTACGTGCTGACATGCTAGCGCTGCTTCCTTGAGTATGTGGTGGTGGCTGGTTTAACCTGTGGGCCTTGATTGACCTGTGGGCCTTGATTGACCAATGCCCCACAGGTGTGCGGCCTCACCCAGACCCAGAGTCTAATCAGTCTGACTCTGGCCAGGTGAGGCTGCTTAAACCAGCCACCCACAACACACACTACCAATACTGCACATATGCCCATTCAGCACCCATTGGAGGGATCCCTCCATCCATCCCTGGAAGGAGGGATCCCTCTTCTTTGGGTTTGAGTTTTTCCTTGTCCTTTAGAGGGCCTCGGGTTTAGAAGGTGTTGTCAAATGTAGCCTGTGAAGCACTTTGAGACTAACTGTGATTAAGGACAAGACTAAAAAAATTGACTTGACATAACTTGACAATATATCTATTTTGGTCAATTTATGTCAACTGTACATACTATGACAGGGGTTTGTTTACAATATCTACGTCCAGCGCGTTGATGGACTCTTTAGAATCACGTGACTGCACGACCTCTATACATCCACACCTTTCCTCTTGTTATGCGTCAGCTAGCCATTGTCTACAGTGTGAGAATACACTCCCTGACAGAGTGGGTATACAATATCCACTCTATTAATCTACAATAATATACAAGGGAATGAACAAACCCCCAGGATTTGTTTCTGTATAAATCTGAAAAAATCCTTCCATACAAGAACAGCTCCCTACAGTTGAAGAACAGCTGTAGCTTTTTCTCAGAAAAATCTATGTATAGGTTGGATGTTTTTAAGCTGTTCTCTATCTTGACAGTTTTTAAGAGCAGGTTTAGGAAAGGAGCTTTAGGTTTTTAATCTCGCTTTACCACAGCATGGAACTCTTAGAACGTAAGCAATACAGTGGTGCAAAAAAAGCTTTGCTGACAATACATTTCAGACAGAAACAATGTGTTTAGCCAAGTAGGTGTTTCCCACCACCTTCCTGACAGGAACCGAACACACGTTAGTCATTGTATGGGTCTCAACTAAAGGCTGGGCCTATAATGGCTATGTGGAACATTTGGTTGAGGTTTATTTAATAGAAATAGTAAAGATATTGTAATCAGACTAGGATGTAAAGGACATCAATCAAAATGGTTGCGATGCATGTATCTGTGTTACAAATGTAGGTGTTCCATTACCGATGTTTTTTTCTGTTTCTCTAGCACATAATGTGGACACAGCACATGTGCCTGTATGCACTTCGACCAATACGCTCTAGCTGATCTGTCTGCCACAGTGGTGGGAAGTGGGAAACCACAACAGGAAACCAGGAAACACCACACTTCCTGTATCTGTGATAGCTAACCCAAGTCTCAGACTGTGGTTCACTGATTCTCCACTTCTTGTTGCCATTTCTACAGCATCAAATCAGGTCGGTTATTAAACTAATTGTGGAAAAGTGTTCCAACTGGCCAGGCTACATTAACTTGCCGCGTCTCTGGAATGCCAGGACGCATGGAGATACTGGCGTGGTGACGCAGCTCATCAGAGAGGCCGGAGAGAACAGAGGCAACCTTTCAGCGCTTTGGCTGGACCTTGCGAACGCATCAATACCACACAAGCTGGTGCAGCTCTACACCGGCAGCATCAAGGCGTCATCGCTGACTAACTTCAGGATGACAGCCTCGTCAGAAGCAGTGACATCAAGCTGGATCGAGATTGGGATAATCACAGTGTGCACCGTCTTTGTGATCCTGTTCTCCCTGGCAATGAATATGCTCAAAAAGTCAGCTGAGCCAGAATGCAGATGACCCAAGACAAAATCTGCCCAGCACCAGCCACCTATTAGGACGTTTATGGATTACCTGACCGCCACCACCACAGTGTCAGTTGTGATCCCTGGCCTGAGCCTTCAGACTAATGGAGGCACCTGGATACAAGCGGGGTCTGATCAGCCTCAGCTGGGACACCTGGAGGAGGGTGTGATGTTGAGAGACCCAAAACACCTGACGATTCCAGTAGCATCACAGACGATGTGTCCAGAAGCATCAGTAGATGTATTCGCACAACCTAATCTGAATTCTTTTTTTTTTTACTTTATGGAAACTTTATTTTAACATGTGTGGGCCTTTATTTTCAATATTTTCCTAAAATCCTAAATTCCTATTTTCCTTTGAAAAAAAATTAATTCTAGGTGTATTTATATACAATCACAATGCATTGCATACATGAATTGCATACACACACACACACACACACACACACACACACACACACACACCAGTCTTATTTTGATTTGAAAGTAAAAGTAAAAAGAAATATGTAAGCCACTTCTTATTACTTACTATATGAATTAATTTACAAATTTTAAAGCTTTCGAAAGAAGATTCATACATTCTTGGATTTGTATTACCTGAGTATTACAGCATAGCTGGTTAGAAAGATAGGTTCTTTATTCGTTCTTTATTCATCCCAGAGGGGCAATCAAGGCGTTACAGCAGCTCACATCAAAAACACTTAAGTAATAATAATAAAGTAAGTGACAATAGAATAAAATAAATCTGTATTAAAACATTTTACACATTTATACACGTTTTAAATTTTAATACAAGTTAGCTGATCTAAAAATGTAAACCAAAGCCATGACAGTGCAAAAACCGTATAAAGTGTTGAATGTGCAATTATACAGTGACATGTAATGTAGGGTTAGGGTTAGATTGGGTTAAATGTTTGTGACAAATGTACAGTAAGACCAGCATATTAACATCCCCCAGTCTGACTCTGATCCCCCCCAATGGAGCCAGCCGGAGGAGGAGTTGTAAAGTCTTATTGTGGCAGAGACAGAGATGCTGAAACAGGCAGCCAGCTCTACCGGCGCTGGAAGAGCTGTATTGGTGTATTGTATGGTGTCACACCTGTGACTCAGAGTCACAATCACTGATGACACAGCACAAAGATTAAAGGGAAACAGATTCATTTACACAAACAAAACAAAAGGATGACACGAATAGATTTTGCCATAGAATTGCTCTAAAACATAGAGGGGAAAATAAATTAAACAAAACAATGTGATACATTCAAATTATTACAGAGTTAAAGAGTACATTATTATGAAAATAAGTAAATAAAACATCTTAATCTAATCTAAAACACAAAAGACCAAAAGTAAAGTAACAATTACCTCTTAAGGTTGTTCAGCTGGCTAACAGCACCTCAGTAGCCACTAGCCAATCAGCATGCCAATGTCTAGAGTTTGGCTGAGGAAACTTATATAGGCCCTAACCCCTCCCACCTGGAGCCATCTATTTTCTCTGGATAGGGGTTGCTACCTATTTTGTTCATTTACAATATATTGATGAACATTTATAACTATTCAGCATCAACATTTTCATGTATATATATAACATAATCATATAATTCAATGTGTTCTTCTTTACACAACAAAATAGAAATATCACCCAGCATTTGGTTTGAACCAATGATTTAGCTCCGCTCTCAGGGAGGGGTATAAAGCGCACAAGGTTTTGTTCGGCTAGGAAGTCATTTGAAAACGGTGAGATGATGTGTTTGTTGAAGCTAAAGTTATTGAATAAAGGTGATTATGTATATGTTGATGTTGGGGAACAGCTGCAGGTTATTGAGGTTAATGACAAGGGGGTATTGTCACATATTGGTTCTCATGTTGTTTAAGTTTATGTTAGAATGTAATGTCAGAAACCAGAGAGAGAGAGAATGATAGAGCTATCATCGCAGCATTGCACATTTTATCCTTCTCTTCTCAATCTCCTCTCCTTTTCGCCCTCCTGATCCTTCTGTTTTTTAGGTTCACACACACACACACACACACACACACTAACTACTCTGCCAGCATTATTAATATTGGTTCAACCGTTCTACAGAGAAGTATAGGTTTCATTATTAAATTGTGACCATTGACCAAGGCAATAAATTCAACGCCCTTCAGATGACACTGAACACACACACACACACACACACACACACAATTCTTTTCTCACAATGGTGACTTTAAAACTTAGTAATGGAATTGAATCCAAACTTTAAAACTCTTAATGTGAGAGCCGCCCATTCGTGCAGGTGGTGCGATCTGGATGGATATTTTATTTTCATTGTGATTTAATTAACAATGAAATTGTAACATTATTTGAGGAATCACACATTAAACTAAGTCTTCACACACGAGAGAGAAAACGATAATCAGTTATGGAGACGAAACAATACGGATGAAGCAAAGATGGAGGCCATCGTTGCTTCATCCGTCTTGTTCCATCCATTATTAGCTTCACACCTCAGGCCTACAACAGCACACATCTTTAATCAACATCTGGCTAGCTTTGAGAAGAGTATAGGCCCAGTTACTGTATAATAGGCTAAACAGAAAATAAGGAGGGACGAGTCTGTGCCAACCACAAAATGGGCCTGGGACACCGAACACGTCCGTAAACCAAAATCAACTAATAACAAAAGCCGCGAAAACCTAGGCTTCTGACCTCCAGGCCTAAAGTAGCCAAAAACAACTAGTTGAACAGAAAACAGACTTAATGTACACAACAAGCAGAACAAAAGGGTGTGGGTGCTGCAGGTGGGATGGCTCACTCCTCCTAGCCTAGCCTAGTTACGTGATTGGATAATGGATGGAGCAGCGCCAACCTGGACAAAGAAACGCAAGAAATAAACACCAGGGGGATCACGTAACAGGCAGTTACTAGAAAGCTTTTCTAAATTGTCTATAGAGGGAAATTTATTGAGATTCATTTATATGTGACATTTGTTGGAAAAGGTCTTGGTTGTTGTATACAACTTCATGCTATTGTATTCCTAACACATGTAAAGAGGTGCACTTTAAAATCCTTCATTACATTTACCCCTCTAACTCACTGTTGACAACTTTTGATGATGTAAGCGGCATGTTGTTGTTTGTGATGAGACATTCTTGCCCATATATTTTATGTCATTGTATTGATTTACTATGAAATGATCGGTGTTCTTACTTGTCCTGCTCCTTCAACTGTAATTTATCTTGGATTCTGTGTTCTGTTATTTACTAACATAGATTTAAACCTGCACTATGTAACTTTCCTACTGCAGCTATTTACTCCATTCAAAAATATCCATCCAGGGATTTTCCTTTATGAATAGTTTTATTCTGGTCCATTTGTAGCTACAACTGCACGCCACTAGAGGTTGCTAATGGTAAAACAAATGGTGCAGGTTTAATATCGTTGTTACTAAATGTTTTGACCGAAAACCAGAACACGTTGGTCCCTTCGCAGGCCCAAAGACCAAGGGCCCCGGGCCATGTGCCCTGTGTGCCCGGTCCATAATATGGCCATGGTTAGGAGACGTCTTTCAAATAGCAGTCAGAATGTGATTTGGAGAAACTGGTAAATGGCAGTTGCATATGTTGTTACTGTGTATTAGGCAGTCAAGAATTATACTGGAGCAAGTTTAATAGCACAACTTCAACCTCAAACCGGAAGGAGTTCTCGAGTGCCTGCTTATTTTTTTTTAATACATTGCAATATAAATTAAATGGTTAACTGTACACGCCAGACCTCGCGTGCACGTTGAGTTGTGGACGTCGTTAACGAGCGTCCCGAGGAACGGAACGGGAGCGCGACAAACGCTATGCGCGAGGGGAACGCGGAAACACACACACACACACAGTAGCGGTCGCTCCATGGGTCGGTCGTTTGGAAACCGGAGAACTAGTGGCGAGAATAACTACACACTGGGCGCTGACAGCTAGACTAACGTCGTTGTCGAGCGCTCTGGTTTTTATTTGTGATTTCGGCGTCTGAGGTTTTATTTTCTCGTGTGTACGGAGGGACGTTTTTCTTCAGCAACACAGAGGATCAACACAGCGTTTCAGAATGTCGGGGAGCAGGGAGGAGGAGAGGCGGAAACTTGCCGACATCATTAACCACTGGAACGCCAACCGGCTCGACCTGTTCGAGATCAGCCAGCCGACGGAGGTACGTGAGGCCGTGGACTGTGCAGAATGTACAGGCCTGGCGGGCAGCTACGTTCAGTCATACCCCACTCGTCTGGGAGAAGCCTGGGATCTGTGGTGCTTTGTTGAGTGGTGATGAATAATCGGGAAGTGTTTCAAGCCTAGATGTGTATCTTGATTCACTTGGATGAACAGCTGACATTAGAATGTACGTTCGAGGCTAGCTACTTAGCTAGCTCATCGAACGGTAGCCAAATACCTCGAGATCATTTGTGTAACGTCTGTAATCATATGTAATTTCAACAGTTACATGTAATGAAAGCAAGTTTAGTTTGATAAGTAAATGGCTAAATATCTCACGCATGGCACCGTGTATTTAACATGCACACACAGAGGTTATGTATATTGACCAGCTAGCAAGCGGCAGCAAGTGCATGAAATGGTTCACACATCGAGTACAGTTGATATGTAAGACAGCATAAGTAACCATGAAAGCTACAATCGAAATAAACTCGGAAGGTGGATGCAGACACGGAGCGTTACATTTTCAAGCAACACCATTGCATAGCAATCATGCCAAACAAAACGCCAATCTTCCTGCAACCGTAAATCACCAACAATGTTTCTTGTGTCATTGGATTAACGGCGAGCATGTAAACATGGGCTGGAATGGATATGTGCCCCTCTTTAACCACCATTGGCTCTTAGCGGATTTTATACATATAACAGAATTAGTTCTGATAGTGATTAAAATCTCGGGTCCCAACAGGTGCGGCGCGCACTGTTGATTTATCTGATGAGTAACAACCTGTGTGTTTATGTGGGGACTGCCCACCTGCCGTCTAGCGTTTTTAGGCGGGCAAGATTAATGCAGTTTTCAGCCTAGCCCCCACCCTCTTTTCCTTGAATCCCCGGGGGGGGGGGGTCTTCCTCCCCCCCGCGGTATCTCCCCCCTCCCCCCTTCTTTCTCCCCTACATTGTTGAGCAATGACTCCGTTAGTACTCTCTGCCCAAATTCCACCACACATCACAGTTGCTGCACCACACCTATCCCAATAGGTCAGCTGAGAGACCCCAGTCTTGGAGTTAGCCTGGCCAACAATACATAGTCTAGAGTTGCGTTGACCACATTTTATCATCAATATTTTTTAACCAATACTTGCTATTTATGGGGTAATTAGATTTTGGTTATTAACTGCTAATAACTATTCACCGCTCACAAATTAGCATTTTACTGATATTTATAAATGTTAGTCATGTGGATATAATGACCAAGGTTACGTGGCAGTACTACATTTAAGGTTAATATATATTATAACTAAAACAAATATCCAGATGATTTAGATGAGGGTAACATATATTGTCCAGTGCTACTGTGTTCTGATCTCAATATTTTCAATGCGCTATTTTTTTTATAGCAGACTTACTCAAATCTGGGTGAACGTTGTGTTTCACTGTCTTTTGTTTCATATTTGTTTCGACCAATCATGTCGCTGGAGGTTGGGATCTGTAAGCTCGGAATTGTCCTGTCTGGTCACTGACGTTCTTAGGAAAAGTGACTGTAAATGTTTCACCACACCATGTAGACTGGCCACTGTAGAAATGCAAAGTTTCATCCACTTGCGTGAATGAGTTTCTCTTCGATAGAATATTTCCGGAATGAAACAAGAAGTGTTGGGGTTACGGCCCAGGCTCTGTGCCGTCTCCCCCCAGAAGTTCTGCTATAGCATAGTAGGACTGCTGGATCCCAGATTAGAGTGTAGCAAATGCCGTTAAGCGGTTGAATCATTCATGTGATAAGATTAGTTTTGGATGGCTGATTAGTCTGGTACAAATATTTACAATGTATTTCTTTTTATCTGTCAGCCCAAAACTGACTGACTTCAAATCTTAATTTAAGTATTGATTTCAATCCTCAGGATCCTTGTGCTGTAGGTAAGATTTGAGAGTTGTAAGAGAGAATAGAAGAGAGCAAGATTATAATAAGTAACCCAAAAAACATCCCCTCTTGCTACGTTTCTCCACCATTGAGAAGTGTTGCATTTACGCACCTGTGATTGACAGGCAAGATGGATTCCTTGGAACTAATCAGTGAAGGGATGAGTTGAAATGAGCCGGGAGCGGTCTAAAATCGAAATTGGCTCATACAGAGGCAGGCACGCAGTCAACCGGAACAGATATTTCACAGAGCATTTCACTCACTAATTAATTTCTTTTTCATTACAGTGAAATTATAGTTCTTGAATCTTACCTATGGCACCTTTTTAATTGTCCAAAAATCACAGTTCAGGAAATGGCTATAATAAAAAAAAAAACTATAATAAAAAAAAAACCTAAAGCAATGAGAGGGCACAGTGAATACATTGTTTTCAATTATGAAATGCATAGGTTCAATTTCATTGTGTGCTTGATTCTGACCTCCAAATGGTGATTATATTTGGCGTGTCTACTATTTAGTAAGAGCCTGATCATTAATGTTTAGCTGTTCATCAGAGCAGTTTGACTACTTGTTGTGACACGCCCTATGTATCAAGTGCTTTTCTTCTCGGTGGTTGTGCTGCATCACTCCAATCCGACCTCTCATACATGGCTTTCCTATCCAACATTTCAGTCTTGTTTTGTCAAATCCATTGCGTCAGGGCCAAATCTTCATCAGAATTAGAAGGGAAGGCATCTTCATTTCTCACCTCATTCATGGAAAACTTTATATTTTTGTTATTTTAGTCAGCAATGGGCATGCATCTGACTAGTGTGTTTTGTCACTTTTATACAATCGCTTGGTAAATGGTCTTATCATAGTCAAAGAGCTAGATATCAACATTTATTACCCAGTGGTAATAAATGGCTCCGAAGGAGAAATGTCCCACCCCTTCATAGTTATGTAGAGATAGTATACTAATGTCAGGTTCTAGGTTATATTGTCTTTTATATAAAGTTCTTCGCTAGTGCTTCTGTGCCTTTTCTGGCGATCCATCATTCAGAATAGCGCCTGTGTTTTTTCTTTAAGTGCTGGTGAATAGAGCTAGTTAATTTCATAGAAACTTTGCACAAACTATGTACAAACCACCTTTTTGTTTTGGGATAATTTAAAGTACTCACATACTTTCACATACTTTGTGAAAATATTGTAGTTTTGCTTTTTGAAGCGTTATTAAAATAATTTAGTTTTCACCAATTGAACTGTTTTAGAAATAAAAATGATTAGTCGATTTAAAAAATATTGACATTGACTAATTTGACGGTGATGGTTGAGCCTCTGCCAGAGAAAAAAATATCTAGCTCACTCAAAAAGCTCCTCCCATTTTTCCTTCACCCAGAACAGGAAACAGGAAGCCAGCAGGAAGTGTCTGCTGTGTGGAGATAGGATGACTTCCTGGGGTTTTTCTGGAGAGGCACAGCAGAAAAGAATGACCTGCTTTTCTTTGGTTTGTGTAACCAGTGGGAAGCTGGTTTCACAATCACTGCTTTCTAAAATATTAATTTTATGCATTTTGATTTGAAGATACTATTGTCTGTGTCCTTAAGCGAACCCCCGTTTCAGCTCAAATTCGAACACTATGAGATTAAAATAGTGGCTGAGAGTTATAGGAAGGAGGGGGGACGTGTTATTCCCATGGTTACGAGCCAGGCCAACTTTGTGATCCTTTTTTTAAGTCGTTGAGTATGAGCGTTATAATGAGCGATGTTGTATGAAATGCGCCACACACAGTGATGTTAAACTATAAGTGTCTGGGAAGCTTAACCCTCTCTCGGACGTGGACATCAATATTAACTGCTTCCGAGACGAAGCTCTACACATCCACACACACACACACCATGGCATTAGCCTCTCTGCTTCTGCTTTACTTTGTCGTCTCGGAAAAGGCACTTCGACTTCACGAAAAGAAAGGCACTTGAGTTTGGAGCAGAGTAGAACGTTCAAAAACTGTGACAGGGACAACATGGCAAGATCATAGAAGACATACTAAGACGTTTAAAACGAAAAAGACAAATATGGGTTCACTGGCACTTTAAGAAGACTAGATGTAAACAAAATTGTTGTCCTTAAGGCAACCTCTTATGGTGTGAGGTTTTTGGAGCCAGGCATGGTTTCTAACCAGGGCTGTGGTCTGTGTGTGGGGAAACAAAGGTGACGGGAGATATTGGGTGGGCCAATCCTGTGTATTTTAGGGTCGCTTGTTCCGTCTCGCAAGGACAATGGATGTTCCAGGTTCCAACAGATCTGCTGGCCTCAGCCTCCCTCCCACAATACAATGATGTCATTGAAGTCCGCTATCTCTATATGTATGTATGTATGTGTGTGTGTGAGGCAGACAAAGAGAGATGACGAGAGAAAATGTGTGTGGTGTAAGGGATAGAGAGCAGGTTTGTGTACATTTGTATTTGTTAGCCATGTCTGCGTTTATCAGGCCTAACCCTCACTATTTCTCTGGTCATACTATGCTTGCAGTGACGCCATGGTAATGCTTGAATGGGTGGCGATAGGTGAATTCTACGCTGTGCCTGCTCACACCGGTGCCGCCATACAGCCGCGCTATAATTTACAGCACTGCTCAAAACCTTCACCGCACCATCCATTACCACCCATTACCACCCATTATATTAAACACAGACCTAAAATCATATCTTCCGACGTGTGTTGTCCTTTCTTCTACACGACGCTGCTCGTCTGGTGATTAAGGCCGGAAATATATACTTGCTTTTTAACCACGTGTTCGCGTAGACAACCGCCTTCCTCGTGAACAGAATTGTTCACATACTTGCCTATGTACTTTGCGTGTTACTGGAGGATTCCACTAGAGGGCACACCAGAGAACTCAGACTTCCGGATTTGCATGATGTAAACAATAGACATGGTGACACTCGAGGAGGTTACTATCTTGTTAATTCGACAGCATAGATGGTATGTAAGCTTTTCTTCAAAACGTTCCACCATTGTTGTCACTGCTGACGTGCCTACTGATCCCTGACCCTGTCACATCCCCATACTGCCCCAACACTGCCCCTACCGTTCATGTGCCTACTGACCCCTGACCCTGCCATGTCCCCATACTGCCCCTACACTTCCCCACCATTCATGTGCCTACGGACCCCTGACCCTGTCACATCCCCGTACTGCCCCTACACTGCCCTACCATTCATGTGCCTACTGAGCCCTGACCCTGCAATGTCCCCATACTGCCCCTACACTTCCCCACCGTTCATGTGCCTACGGACCCCTGACCCTGTCACATCCCCATACTGCCCCTACCGTTAATGTGCGTATTGCATCTTGCGGACGCGTAGTGTTAATTTCTGAGGACGTGCACAACCAACGCTCCAAACGGATGCAGGATACGCAAGGCAGCCATAATGCGCACGCAAACGCATAGTTAAAAGCAAGTATATCTCCAGAATAAGTCCAAAATAAGTTACACATTTTAATTGTTATCAGTGATTTGCCATGGTGTCAATTTGCTATTGTATCAAACTCATAGTTTTACGTCACATAACTTGTACCGAACAATTCAATTAAGCGCTTTTATCAAAATATTTCCACACGTTATTCTTTCTAGTCATCTATCATCCTAGAAACCTGCATAACAACCAAGTTTTATAATAATGCTAAATTTTCTTACTCCTGTGTCAGTGTCCTTGGCTGTCACATGCCAAGTTGTCACCCTTCAATCCGTCCAGATGTTGCTGCAAATGAAGTGCTCCATGTCATCACATTTCAAGGCCATGATTCGTATGTTCTCATGGGTTGGAGTTAACATGCGCACACAGTAATCACTCCCTGGCAGCTCATTATGGAATGGGCCAAAGATCAGATGATGCTTCTGCTGCCTGACCCAACAGAGTAATGGCCCATATCTCTAACTGTAATACACAACTCACAGCTGCCCCACCACAATGAACAGCACGGCTCTGGTTGAGTAAAGCCTGAGACGGCTGGCATTAAAGGCCAAGCCTTTTGCTACCACGGAGCATATCGTCTGCTTAATTCAAAGATCTATTTGCTCCACACAGGGGTTTGCCCATGGGTTCCATTCATCTCTAAATCTGTGTGCAAGCAGAGACTGCTGTGGATCAGTTTGGAACAATTAGTATCTCAAAACCACAGATAATGAGTTGAGTGAATGACAGTCGTACCTGATTGATCAAAAATGTTCTAATGGGTGGGACTCCTGCTCTGTTAAGGTTCTTCCAGCTTCAGGGCCAAATTCTAAACATTCGGCTGCCAATCAGCTATGGCCCTCCCAGCCTGTTTCTAGCCTGTTGCTGAATGAGATTTTATGCTACTCTCATGCTACTCGCTAGTTTCCAGAATGATATCAGAATGGTGGGGGGGGTCTGCTTTAATAAGAGTACTGGATTTGATTTGAGGGTTTGTTCCTCTTTGGAGTCAGCAGACAGTGGGCAGACAGGCATTTGCAGGCATCGAGGCATTTTTATTACATTAATGCACCTGTGCTTTATATGCTTTTCATTCTCCTCTACACCCCCCCCCCCCCCCCCCCCCCCCCCTCCCCTCCCCCCCCCCCCCTCCCCCCCCTCCCCTCTCCCCCCCCCCCCCCCTCCCCCCCCCTCCCCTCCTCTCTCCTCTCCTCTCCTCTCCTCTCCCCTCTCTCTCCTCTCCTCTTCTCTCTCCTCTCCCCTCTTCTCCCCCCCCCCTCCCCCCCCCTCTCCTCTCCCCTCCCCCCCCCCCCCCCCCCCCCCTCCCCCCCCCTCCTCCCCTC
>OOFB01011574.1:16724-31257 GCA_900323305.1 Trachyrincus murrayi | reverse complement strand
GTACCGCGTGTTTCCTGCTGGCTGTGCTCTCTGCGGCGCTCCAGCTCCTTCCTGTCGTAGTTCAGCTTCTTTAGTCCCATGATGCCGTACTGTAGACTCGTTCTGACACACACACACACACACACACACACACACACAAAGAAGAAAGACATTCCCACCGTCCTCCATTAAAAATACAATCAAATAAACTACAATACCCACAATGCACCGTGCACAGTATGTACAAAGTAAAGACAGGCAAGCTCATGAGAAAAGGAGAAAGACAAACTGCCCTCCATTAAAATGAGCCAAAAAAAACTCCAATACCCACAATGCAAATGTATATATTACAGTATGCCATATACAATGTATATAATCTTTCATATCCATCTTCCACCTATACCTACCTACCTCTATATAATATATATATATATATATGTAGTATATAATATATATAATATATAGACACAAACACATAAGCTCAGGACAAAGACATCTCCCACTGCCCTCCATTAAAATGATCCACAGAACTCCAACACCCACTTACTGGTCTATTTGACACTGATTATACACGATTATATAACGTTTCATATAATGTATATAGTAAACACACACACACACGTTCATAAGTAAAGGTGGAAAAAAACTCCAATACCCTCAAAGCAACTTACATTACAGTGTCCAACACAATAATATGTTACGTGTGTGTGTCTGTGTGTGTGCGTCTGTGTGTGCGCGTGCCTGTGTGTGTGTGTGTGTGTGTGTGTGTGTGCGTGCGTGCGTGTGTGTCTGTGTGTGTGTGTGTGCGTGCATGCATGCGTGTGCGTGTGTGTTACCTGTGGAAGCTGTCCACCATCTTGAGGTGCACCCGGAGGTCCTTCTTGGTGAGGTGATCCAGCATGCGGGCGTCCACCAGACACTCCATGAAGTAGGAGCGGTACTGGGGCAGACCCAGGCTGGGCAGCCACTCGTTGCCGATCCACTCGTGGTTCATGTCGCCATACGCCAGCGTCTGCCCGTCGCCATGACGACGACGACAAAGAAAAAAAAAACGGAAAGAAAAAGTTGAGGTTGATGTCGCAGTTGGAGCGCCCCGCTCTCACAGGAGGAGTTACAAACATTTACATGTTTGATTAGAGTGTAACCAATTAGCATTATTATTCCTAATCAACTTTAATCACTACAGTTGATGTCTGAAAGAGTAACAGTTCCAAGTTAAGCTAGGTCTGGCCTAATACTTAAGTAGAATACCCAAGTATTGCCAGTATGTTTATGGGTAGTACGTAAGTAAAGACGCGTTAAAAGAGTGTTTACTGTGCAGTAGCTGTAGTACCTGTGCCCAGCTTCCCTCCTCAGACTGAGATTTCTGTAGGATATTAAATAATATACATATCAGAGGAAGACAGCAGTGGAAATGAAGAGTCACTGGCATGCATATAGATATGTGGTCAAACGTGACACATTAGTCAGCACTGTAAAACAGTACAAACCACTGCTTAGTGTCTGCAAGCCATTAAACAGCCTCAACACATTACTTCCAGTCATACTGAAGCAGCTTAAATATGAAGCTTCAACACAGACTCGACTCTCTGATCCTCTTAGACTTAACTGCTAGTTTATTTAAGACACACAAAGACAGGAGGACAGACGACAGTAAGTAGACAAGGGGACACGGCGGCATGGGAAGAAGGAGACAAGGGAAGAAGGAGACAAGTGAACAAGGAGGCAAGAGAACAAGGATACAAGTGAACAAGGAGGCAAGAGAACAAGGAAACAAGTGAACAAGGAGGCAAGAGAACAAGGATACAAGTGAACAAGGAGGCAAGAGAACAAGGAGACAAGTGAACAAGGAGGCAAGAGAACAAGGATACAAGTGAACAAGGAGGCAAGAGAACAAGGTAAGACAAGGGCGCAAAACTATACAAGGGAGCAAGGAGATAAGGGAACAAGGACAAGTGAACAAGGCGACGATAGAAGAAGAAGACGAGGACACTGACCGTCTTGGAGGGAGCGGCCATGGTCTCCATCTCCTCATGGGTGACCCACACGTTGCCCGACGGCTACGCCGAGCGCACCACCACAGGAAGAGAAGGGGGCGTGGTTTGAGAGGCAGCGGATGATTGGTAGTAGAGGTCCGGTGGGAGGGGCAAGCAGTGTTAAAGAAGCAGAGCAGCACCACTGTAAGCCAATAGTGTTACAGCATCACAGTCAGACGCAGAGCTGGCAACACAACCCCCCCACCCTGGGGTGACGGGTGCATGAACACACACACACACACACACACACACACACAAAAGAAACACAACACAATGTGACAAGACACACACAACGTTACACTGGTCACGGTCAGACAGAAGTACGTCTCGCCATGCACAATATGAGGGATGCGATCAGGGGGTTATCAAAGCCACTGCGAGGAGATTCCTGCATGGTGTGAAAACTACATTTCCCATGAGCCATCGCTGTCTCAAATACAGTGTTGTTGTTGTTTACATTCCAGTCCAGTGGGCAACACCTTAGGAGGATTCAAGGTTGTTCGCTGTCCCCCCAGCCTAACTGAAATAATGTAACCCTCCCTACCTGCTCTACCTGTAGGATGTGCTCTTTAAACTCTGACTTACTGTCTTCTTGTCTTATGTTAAACATTGGTTTTACGACCCAGCACTCCATCCGTGTGTGTGTATGGGTGTGTGTATTCTGGTGGTTTGCTGTTACCGCAATGTAGGGTCACAACCCAGGTGTGTGTGTGTGTGGCGATCTTTCCAATGAGACAGATGACAATGGGGGAGAGCAAGTCTGTTGCCGGGCTGTCGTGGTCGTCATGGTTACTCAAACAGGAAGCTGCCATCGAAGATTTGCAGCACCATTTAGGGGACCGGTTTCTTATTGACCAAGTTTGTGTGTGTGTGTGTGTGTGTGTGTGTGTGAACTCTTAGCATGTTCTCGCCGGCGTTAGCGACCACCGCTGCCAGACAGTAACAGCAGGCCTACGTGGTTGGTCATGTGTGTGGTATCCATGAGAACTGCCGCCATAATAAGCAGAACTGCTGCTGTAAGAATAGACGGCGGATACATCGCACCAACACTAACACCAACACTAACACTACGGCCCCCAGTTTGCTCAGGTCCCCAACTATCCACCGAAACACACTGAACATAACACTCACACGTCCAGATGGAGGACTGGAGTGTGTGTGTGTGTGTGTATTGTGCCCCTATGTGTTGGTTAGGTTGTATTCACTTGTTTTATTCATAATTACACTCTCCACAGGCTTTCTGTCTCAGTACCGCAGTCAAAATATATAATTACTAAGTAAATACAAAAATATGAGCAAACTAGGGAGGATGTGTGAGTATATCTTTATATATATATATAATAAATATAATATATAATATATATATAAATATTATTATATATAAATAAACCGGGGAGGGGGGTGCGTTGGTCTGGCGGTGACTCACGGTCCTGGAGGTGGGCGGGGCCGAGGGGCTGGTGAGGGAGACCATCTCCTGGATGGCGAGGCGTAGCTTGAGCCGGTGCAGGGGGTTACTGATGCCGATCTCCCGCTGGATCTCCGTGTCCGACAGCGCCGACATGATGGCGCCGCTCTTCACGTTGGCCCGGCACGCCGCCACGTACCACGCCGGCATGCCCAGCCACAGCTGGGACACGCAGACAAACACATAAACAGACACGCACACAAAGTGGATAGAAGTTTCATTTTGCGCTCGCTGAGGAAGCCGCTGACAAACTGCTCATCAAACAACCCGGTGCACATTTTATTCACTGGGTTCTTTTGTTTGTTTTTCGTCCCGATAAAAAGGTTTACGGTTGATAGTGTAGCGACGAGGAAAGGTACTGGGTCGTGTGAGCGTTGAGTCATGTTGTGCTGTAATTCGACCATTGGGCAGCAGAGGGCAGTATAGCGTCAATAATAATGAGAATGTCCTTCACTGTATTTTTACCTGAACAAATATCTTCATGTATTTCGACTAGCAGGCTTTGAAGGGGCTGTATCATTATATTTCTCAGTCTAGTATTAGTATTTTGATAGTATATCATGTATATATTTCAGATTTTTTATCACATACTGCCTACCTCCAGCCAAGCTACAACTGTCGGGCCGTCCCATTGGGCGAAGGGTAAGCCTTTTCTCCTGGCCTCCTCCAATAGCTCGTGCCTGGGGGCGGAAAGAGCGAAACACTTCATTAGCATACATGTTCCAAAGAGCAGCACATAATATCACACACACACACACACACACACATTTGGTAAACATTACAATTCCTCACATAACCCCTTTAAAAAGCACTCCTTTGCTGTGTGTGTGTCTAAGAGACATGTGTGCGTGTGTGTGTGTGTGTGTGTGTGTGCGTGCACACATGTGTATGCATGTGTCCAGCCTGTGCACCCAAAAGCTTTGGAAAGGTGTTTTTTATCATTCATTTCTATGTTGCTGCAGAAAGGAGATGCGACGTGCACGTTATGGATGCACACGCACACACACACACACACAAACACACGCGCGCAGGCTACCTTCACCCTCGAGTGTGACTCTCCAACAGTGCTGTAGTACTTCAGTACTGTATTATTGTAGTACTGCAGTACTATTAGTAGAGTAACACCTTGCCCTGCAGTAACACTAGAACAGTAAATGTAAAAGGTCATGGTGCCGGACCAGAAACACTAAATCTAATGCTTTTATACACCATTTCCCTTTTGTGTCATGGTTTGAATGGTGAATGGGGTGTTGGAATGGTGTGGTGTGGTGGTCAGTCTGTGTTCTGGACGGAGGACGGAGAGTAGAGAATATTTGCTTGGTAAGTACCGCTGGTTAAGTTGGGACACGGCCACGGACTTAATGAGCGTTGCGTCCAGAGCTGTGCTCAGCACTGGCCCTCGCCTACTCAGCGCGATGGAAGATACAAAAAAATAGAATAATAATAAAGAACAACAATGAAGAATAATCAATGCGCCCTAACCCGGGAGAGCAGGGAATATAAACTGAGACAGAGTCTTCCCAAGATGGCTGTTTATGTAATAAAACGCCTGTGTGTCACAGACACACACACGTATATACACACACATATTTAAATGAACATTCCCTGAGTATGGCATGGTGTGGACAGAGCTGAGGGGAGTAGAGACCCAAATAGTGTAGTGTTGCAATGCTAGCTACACGCTACAGGATGATTTACCCCCCTTCCGACTCTGGTCAGCAAAGCCGCGGTTTTGTTTGATGTTTCTAACGATTTCTTTGCCAGATTATCCTGCGGCGTGGGGTATATTGATTGTATTTTACTTCCCCACACCTGATCGGGGCCGCACAGATAAAAAAAAAGACAATAAACACATCAAAGTTTACATTCACTGTCGTGTCAAAACAGACGTAGCGGGGGATTAGCTGTGCGTGGATGTTATGTTCAGCTTTGGCTAGTAAAGTAGGGAATTACACGTCCACTGAACGTGAAGCTGGAAGAGAAGATAGGAGCAGGGTGTGGGTTCGATAGCGAGATCAGAGACAAAAAAACAAACAGTTATGACAAATCATACGAGATCAGACAAGAGTAAGAAGCCACGGAGAGTTGTACATTCCCGTAACCAGTTGCCACAGCTGGTT
Source organism: Trachyrincus murrayi (assembly GCA_900323305.1). Taxonomy (NCBI): domain Eukaryota; kingdom Metazoa; phylum Chordata; class Actinopteri; order Gadiformes; family Macrouridae; genus Trachyrincus; species Trachyrincus murrayi. The sequence continues at coordinate 25,657 of OOFB01011574.1, read as the reverse complement.
ACTTCACACACATAAAAAGAGAGCGAGAGCGAGAGAGAGAGGAAGAGACCGATGTATAAAGACAAGGAGGAAGAGGAGGAGGAGGAAGAAGAAGAACATTCCGGGTGTAAATCGGCCCCCAGTCAGCCACCGCACATTCTCAGTCCAGCCCATTGGTTCAGCTGCAAGGGGGAGGGGCCGGGACCGGGGCGGGGCTTAACATGGTCAATGAAGGGAAAGAAAGCAAATGTAGTGTCATCGACAGCCACTGAGAGAGAGAGAGAGAGCGAGAGAGAGACATAGAGAGAGAGAGAGAGAGAGAGAGAGAGAGAGAGAGAGAGACATAGACAGAGAGGGACAGAGACCGAACAATACACGGAGAGACACAGAGAGAGATGGAGAGAAAGAGAGACAGAGGGAAAGAGATTGGACAGACAGACAGACGGACGGACGGTGGCATAGCCTTGGCATTCAGCATTCTTTTCTCTTGGGAGAGGATGGCAGAGACAGGAAGACAGATGGACAGAGAGACAGACACGGAGACAGAGAGACGGGAGACACAGCTAGGGGGGGATGATGGACATGTCCAGGAGGTTCAGGTTTTCACGCGGCCTCACCCACTTACCCGCTTTGTTAAGAGAATCAGAGGATGAAGAGAGGGAGAGGGAAGGGGACGGAGAGAGAGAGAGAGAGAGAGAGAGAGAGAGAGAGAGAGAGAGAGAAAGAGCGAGAAAGAAAGAGAGAGAGAGAGAGAGCCACAGGGGACAAAAGTGCACAAATGTTAATGAGTTAACAGCAGTTTCCGATAGGATTCTAACACACACACACACACAAACACATGCGTCTGTTTACACACACACATATGCACACATGAGGAAATTTTTTTGTACAACACGCTTTCCGAGGACCAGGTGGATGGAAGCAGTCGGAAACAAAAGAGGCGGTCCTCGTCTTGACCACGGCTCGTGCAGCTCGGGTGGAGACGGAGAGGAGATGCGAGATGCACGGGAACACGACGCGTCCCTGTCATGTGATCCCGCATTCTCATGTGAACCCCCCCCCCCACAACGAATTTTCAAATGTGCTCCGTGATACACAGACACTAACCCCCCCCCCCAACACACACACACGCACACACACACACACCACCAATCAACAGACAAGACACATGAACCATGAACCACCGTGTCCTGCTAGCGATGCCGTTAGCGGTAGCTGAAATGTAAACGTTTGGGGGGGGGCAGGCGTTTGCGATGACATGCAAAGAGCCAAGATGCATCCTGCACGCTGCATCCAGAGCTCAGTACGACGAAAAACAACACGTTCCACCACCAGCACACCCCTCAGACACCCCAAGCCCCCCCCCACGGTCGCCCGCATACGGGAGGCACAGTTAGTCGTGTCACGATAACTCACTTGTGCACATTTGAGGCCAAATGACATTCAGCATTTGGCTCCGGGAACAAGGCGAATGTTAAAAAAAACAAAAAAACAACAACAACACACAACATGCGCATACACACACCCAAACACATACACACAAACGCACATTCCTGTTTCATAGACGGTTGGTTTGTAAGTGAGAGTTCCTGAGCAGCACTGGGTGCGTGAGCTGTGATGAAGAGGGTTAGCTGTATCTGTACACTTCTCTTATCGACGAAGGAGCGCCGCCGGATTAATTGGACGCTGAGGCGCGGTCGATAGACTTGACTTTGGCTCCGTCTCTGAATACACTCGGCCTGACCTCGGCTGCTCAATAGTGATCCGGACCCCGGTGAATAGAGATCTAGGCCCTGCTAAATAGTGATCCGGACGGTGATTTAGAAACGGCAACGCCTGGATACGACGTTGGAAAGGTTCCATGCTCACGTCCGTGTCTCTCGAGACGTGTTCCTGTACATGTGGGTCTGGCTCAGGCTACAGAACTGAACACACTGCCCTGTCCTGCCTGGATGCGATAGTGACAACTGCTTATTGATTAGCAAGCTAATCTGAAATGTATGTGTAGTGTTCCAGACTGTGTGTGTGTGTGTGCGCGTGTGTGTGTTTGGTTGAAAAACGTACTTCTTTTTCAGCCTGCGGTCTTTCTCAGCCTGCGTGCCCAGCTTGCCCACACCCATATCCTGGCCGACCATGTCGGGGTCGTTCACCGTCGCTGAAGGAGGGAAGCGTAGTAGAGAGACATTAGCGAGGCAATGCTAACTATGTAGGATCTTCTCTACTGTCGTATTCCACTCAACGTTATTCTGTTGTATTATTATATTCTAGAACCATGTCCTATTCTACTGTATTCCAGAACCATGTCCAATTATATTCTAGAACCATGTCCTATTCTACTGTATTCTAGAACCATGTCCTATTCTACTGTATTCTAGAACCATGTCCTATTCTATGCTGTTGTATTCCACTCAAGCCGGTAGGAGAAGAAGCGCCGCGCCCCCACCGTGCGGATCCACCATGACGTGCCGATGCGCCAGGTGTGCCAGCCGACCCTTCTCCTTCTTGCCGAAGAGCCGGCCGATGGACGACTTGATGCCCTTCTTCTTGGGCTGCTTGTGCAGCGAGTCCTGGCTGCTGGCCACGCTGCTCAGAGTGCTGGCCTCCGTCTCCAGCGAGGCCGCCATCCTGGAGGCACACGGTCAGCGTGTTGGGGCGTGTTATTTTGGGGGGGAGGGGGGGAGGTATTTTAGTTTTAGGAGCCGGACATATTCAAAGCCAAACATTTGATAAAGTTTTGCGGGAAAAACACGAAATGATGTAACAGTCGGTATTAAAGCATAAGAGAGTTGAAGGGTGATAATGATGTTCATGGCCGAGCGAGCGAGCAGGAGGGGCGCTTCTCTTCAGACGGTATCCTCATCCGTGCCACACGTGGACGTGACTCTCCGACAGCCGGCGCTGGGCCAACTCACCCCCGCGTGTCGTTGTGTGAAGAGGCCGGCAGCGTGTGCGTCATGCGGACAGTGCGTGGCGTCGCTGGAGGGGAAGTCTCACACTTGATGGTGGCCTTGTCCTCTCGCCCGTCCTCGTCTACCGCTGCTATCTGAAAGAAGTGGGTCGTAAAAACATCCAGTTTGCGTTTTCTAACCGAATTCTGAAATCCATATTCCTGTTCTGGGATTGGATTCGGACATCCTGTGTTCCCGAAACAACCTGTCAGACGATTTTTGCCAAAAGCAAACCGTCCGATAAATACAGGGACATTTTGGCTGTGGTTGTAGCGAGCCAGACCCATCACGGGTGTCCAAAGCGTACCTTATCTCCTAATGGTATCTTATAATATTGTGAGTGCATGCATTCTGTGTTGTAGTGTCAGCGGTGGTGTACCTTTCTCCTGTGCTTCCTCAGGTCGCTGGGCTGTAGGGAGACAGAGCAGAGGAGAAGACATCCCATCCCGTCATCAACATATAATTTTCAGAGGTTAAAACGCGGTGACGTCGTCGCGAGGACTGTTGTCTGTGTTATTTGTATGCGTAACACATGATCGGGGAGCCCGATCAATAGCGAGGGAGGATGGGAAGAGAGGACGCACAGCACCATTAATTCAGCCCTATTGGTTTGGAGTACTATACCCTAGTAGTACTGTAGTACCGGGGACTGTGTGTAGGGCGGTGTGTATTTTTAGCATGGTCATTTCTGCAATATAGTTTGAAAAACACATGCATCCCCCACCAGCCAATCAGAATAAATAACTAAGTGACGCTCTTGCTCTTGTAATTCCTGTTAATCTTTTAACGCCGTTATTCAGGGTGTTTTGAATGAAACAGTTTTGATTTGCTCCGTAGATTGCTACACTTTCCTTGGCCGCCGCCGCCATTGTTTATCTGCGACGTTCCTTATTCGTTATGAACTGAAAGTCCCTCCCCCCAGCACTGATTGGACCTATCGTTTAACGTCTTCGGAAGAAGCTCTCTATGCGGCCGACTGATCCCCAGAAACAGAACGCGATCGGCGCGGTCCCGCGAGGCTAGCTTACAGGTAACACTGTGGACGGGAGTGACTACGCGAAGCGTCCACCAGGGCGGCGCCTCACCAGCGTCATGACCCCCATGCGCTCCATGTCGTGAGCGGGGCTGCGGGGGTCCAGCTTGGGGGTGGAGTGGCCGCTGGGCGGGGAGGACGAGACCAGGGAGGAGGCGGTGGCGGAGGCGGTGATGCAGGCTCCGCCGTGGTGGTGGTGGTGGTGGTGCATGCGCGCCAGGTTGAGGCCCTCCAGGCTGACGCTCGCCACGCGGTTCTCGATCTCCTCCGCCCGCAGCTCCGTCGACTCCTTCTCCTCCTGGATCAGCCTGGTGGGTGGAGACGGGAGCGGTGGGGTTGTGGGTTGGGGTGGTGGATCGTAAAACGACGGGAGGTCGGTAGGTGGTGGAGGGGTTGAGGGGCGACGGGAAGGTGGATTCGGGAGGGTGGGGTGAGGATGGGTGGTGGGTGGTGGGTGGGGTTCGGTTGGGTGGTTGAGTGGATGGGCGGTGGGAGGGGGTTGGGATGGGTGGAGCATATCGTCAAGTTATGTTTCTCTATGCAGCCCTTCATCGCCGTCTCACGGCCTGCAAAGGACTACACGACGCAATGGATCAATATGTGCACTCGTCTTCTTCTTTAATTAAAACTGAGACGTCTTCAACTGCCAGATCAGCTTAGATCAGCTTGGATCAGATAAATAGTTTCCTTGGGATCTCGGGTGTCATCACAGAGAAAAGAAGTCTAAATTAGCAAAGAGTGAATCTGTTCTGTGGCTTTCATAGACGCGGCTTTGATAGAAAGGCAGACATTCCTAACAGCTCAAACGGCAGAATAATTACAGGGCTATCTCGGGGAGATAGAAAGCCTCAAAGTCTGTTCACATAAATAACCGTACCCGGGCGTTAGCATGCTAATTAGCTACCGATTCCCAGGACGCCAAACACTATTTGAGAATGGAATTCTTTCACTCTCCAGTTAGCATAGAGGAGCGTATCTGGGGCTATACTGATTGTGGCAGGCATATTAACAACATCTGACAAAAAGATCTAACCACATTTGCTTTTGCAATTATACATGTGAATAGGCATGAGATGATTACAGCATTAACAAGATAGTCAGGAGTTTCCTCAGGGCATCAGGGGCGTGGTTAGGAAATGGGCTACATGAAAGTAACTAATAACTAAATTTTAGTTCGGTTGAGATTCTAGCGTTCACATTATAGGCAATTCCTACCAAGGTAGCAATAGCTTGCTCCAACTAGCTACCGCACTGTATCTCCACCTAGCTTGTGCATTTCCACCTTCCACCTAGCTATCAGACGGTATCTCCACCTAGCTGGCTAGCGCACCGTATCTCCTTGTTGATGGCGTCCAGCTGCTCCTGCAGCATCATAGCGAGCGTCTGCGCATCCGAGTGTCCGCCGGGCGACAGGAGGTCCATGGAGCTGAAAAGCGTCTCGCGGTCATCGTCGTCCATGTCCGACAGCTCCGTATCGCTCTCGAACGGATGGCCGCCCAGCACCCCCAGCTGCTGGGAGCGCCACTCCTGCTCCCCGAGGGATTTAGCCTGGAGAGATGAAAAGGAGAGAGAGAGAGAGAGAGAGAGAGAGAGAGAGAGGGAGAGAGAGAGAGAAAGAGAGAGGGAGAGAGAGAGAGAGAGAGAGAGAGAGAGAGAGAGGGAGAGAGAGAGAGAAAGAGAGGTTTGGTTTTCAGGTTGTATTTTGTCTACTGTGCTTCTGGTGGTTAGTTGAAGAGCTCCTTTAGCAACGGACTAGATTACAATGGATAAGTCTTTTGTACCATCTAGTTTCCCTTTTAGGGATTAATAAAGTCTATCGTTTCCTTCTCGATGTTAATGTGTGTTAATGTTTATTACAGAGAAGAAATGACAAGGGAGAGCGGTAAGAAATGAGAGAGAGACAAAGAGAAGACATGGCAAAGCTGGCCTCACCTTGGACTCTCGCAGGCCCACGCGACCCCTCCTGGGTCGCCGGATGACCTTGGCTGAGCGGTAGTGGTCCGACTGGGTCTCTGCCAGCGAGCCCAGCGAGAAGCGAAGTTCCCCCGACGTGTCCAGGTGAGACCTGATGCTCACACACACACACGATTAGTTACAGTTAATAAAGAACGGTCATGTATTGGGACTAATATGTATATGTAAATATATACGTTCTATCGTTTTCACCACATCCACCTGGGAAACAAAAAGCTTGAGCTTAGAAGGCCAACACCGAGAGAAAAAGATGCATTTATCCAGTGTAGTGTGGACATGACCTTAACGTGTGGACTGTGGGGACAATCAAACTCAGTCTCGTTCAAAACAGTATAAACTAGCGCTCATCACGAGGAAACCAGCAACACAGTTTTCACACTCACGTGCACGCCCGCTCGTGCGACCAACCTACCGTGACAGGGTGGGTTCTGTGAGGGAGCTGGTTCTCATCCTGAACTGATCCAGCTCCCCTCTGAGTTTATCAATCTCCTCCGCCAGGTGCGTCTACAGGGGAACAGGTAAAGTCAGGCAGGAAACAGACCCCTCACACAGATGAGGCTGGTTAGTCGACTTATTCTATGTAGATAATAATAATTTTTAATAATTTTTAATAATTCACTTAATTCATCCCAGATGGGGAATTTGGGAAATTAACAAAATAATGAAAAATCAGCGGCAATTAAACAGCCCAGTTTGCTTGGGGAAAGTGCTTCACTAAGCTAACCAACTTACTTTTTCATGTATGGAGTCCTCATACTGTTTCCTGTAGCCTTCTGAGTCCTGGATCAACAAGTTCTGCAATGGAAAGAGAAAAAAGGCGGTAAAAAGAGATTAAGAGAGTCGGCCATTTTGTGACATTCAAAAGGCATTCCGGGGGTCCCCACCAATGAATGTCACAAAATGGACAGCGTTGGCCATGCGACATTTCTGGGGTCACCGGCCCCATCTCCTCACCTTCTCCTCCAGGGCGGCCATCCTCTCCTTCAGGTGGAGCTGGAGACGCTCATTGGACTCCGTGAGCAGCCTGTCCACCGTGTCCGACAGACGCTTGTTGTGCTCCTCGTTCATCTTCTCTCTCTGTCGAGCCTGGGGTGGGGGAGGGTTCGATACCGTACGGTAAACTCAAGTGTGCGGGAAAAGCTCAAATGTGGTTGCCCATTGGCAGGAATATGTAATAAAAGGTCACAGTTGCATTAGCGTTTGTCTATCTTTGCCGGTGTTGCGATCACTAACAAACGCTACTGACTTTGACGCTCGAACCACACTTGTAGCATCGGAAGTGGCGAAAGCGTAGCCATTTGACATGCATTGAGTTTCAGCTTCAGATTAGCGTTTCAAAACGTTGTCCTAATGCTTGAGCTGAGGCTTGATCGATTGAGTTATGCACACCAGCGGCATCACGATACAGGAGCAATGTGGAGTTGGGGCCGATCAGCTGAGCTGCTGGCAGCGCCATTGAAGGCAACGTCGACTGTTGATGATCTGACCAATCACAGCCTTCACACTTTTGATGTTTGACAGACATTTGTTATATGTGGCCGTACGGCGGCGTGGTATTTAAACGTACGATGTGTATGATGACGTAGTCGAAGAATCCCCTAAACACTTCCTGTTAGGATACACTGATGTACCCTCGGTATCTATCAGAATGCAGCGTAGTTTAGCATAGCGGAACGGTTTAGTTTAGCGAAGCCTTAGCCTAGCTTTAGCTTAGCACAGCATTAGCTTAGCATGCTTAGCTTTAGCGGGTTCCCTTGGGACTCACCCTCAGCAGCTCCTGGTTCTTCTCCTCCAGCTGCCCCTCCAGGTGCCTCATGCGCTCCTCGATGCTCCCGTGGCGCTCCTCTGCCTGCGGACACGTCACCATGGAGGCCGAGGGGGGGATGGAAGGAGGAGACCGTCACCGTGGATACGGTGGAGGGGGAGGGGGAAAGGAGGAGACCGCCGTGACCAGCGGGTTTTACAGCCAGAGAGAGCAAGCCAGAAAGCCTTAAACCCAAAACTTTGTGATATCGGGGTGTTGTTTCTTTTTTTCGTCATTTTCGTCTGTTTACAATGATTGGTAAAGGTACTATTTTCTTCATCGCCTCGCCGTAGATATACTGAATACGTAAACTGTCTCTCAACTTGTGCTAGCGAAGGGTCGTATATATATAACAAACACGGTGATTCGGTCTCTAAAAGTGTGACTTTGAGACTTGTAAGTCAATGTGGGAGAGAAAAAAGTTTGAATCTACAGAGCAACTACTGAAGATATCTCACCAATATTTGGAGTTACATCATGGCAAGGTAACTACACAACCCAAACCTCTACCAAACTTTAATGACTTTACTTTAAGAAGAGCCGGTTCAAACAAAGACAGATGGAAAAGATAGAGCACATCAAAGGACAGGATGAAAGAGTAGAGTCTACCCCATCAGCTCCAGCCAGACCCAGCCATGCAACTGGAACCCAGCCCGGTATAAACACACACATCACCACTCAATTAAAACTACTAAATACACAAAACTAAGTAAACACCAACAGTGATTAACATTTTTTTCAAGATTGAAGCCGTTTTTAAAATTCTTATTTCGATTTATTTGTTTGCACTGTTGAGGAAGCCTGGAATTCAAATATTTAATTTCCATTAGTGACTGCTGCTCATTGTTCAGTTAACGTGCACATGACAATGAACTGGAAAATGGTCTGTCTGTCTCTGTGTGTGTGTGTCTGTGTGTGTGTGTGTCTCTGTGTGTGTCTGTGTGTGTGTGTGTGTGTGTGTGTGTGTGTGTGTGTGTGTGTGTGTGTGTGTCTCTCTGTGTGTGTCTTCGTGTGTGTGTGTGTGTGTGTGTGTGTGTGTACCTTGGTGAGAGCAGCGATCCTCTGGGCCAGCTCCGCCTCCACCTCAGGGAGGGTCTCAGCCTTCCTCATGGTCTGCTGGAGCTTCTGCTCAGCCAGCTCCAGACGTTCCTGCAGCTGCCGGTTCTTCTCCTCCATCTACATGCACGCGCACACA
>OOFB01011574.1:0-14054 GCA_900323305.1 Trachyrincus murrayi | reverse complement strand
ATCACATTTCTTTTCCATATACATATTTTGTATGTATGTATGTATGTATATATATTTATTAAGACTTAATACTAGATGGCCCACTGGACTCCCACAAGGGAGTTTGTGGGAGAATAAATACAGAAAGATAGACGGGTAGATAGAGATAGATAGAGATATATGCAGATAGCCATTGATCGCCGTCTGTGATCAATGGCTATCTGCATATATCTCTATCTGCGGTTCACCAGAGCAGTGTAGGGAACCACACTAAACCACCCCACTGATTTAAATACGGGAGCCTTCCTAAATAGGCCACTCTCACTACAAAGCAGCTCCGTCTCCCTCTCTCTCTCCCTGTCCCCCTCTCTCTCTCCCACTCTCTGTCCCTCTCCCTCTCTCTCCCTCCCTCTCCCTCACAAAATGCCTCCATTTAACACAGAAATAAAACGTTAGTTCTACAGCTGCTGCTCGGAGAACAGGAATGCAATGAGGGTGTTTTTGGATTTATAGTTTAACGTTAAGAATGAGACAGGGGTCGTGAGTGGACTTATTGACTCGTCATAGGTGATCACTTTTCATAGACAAAGACGATTGCCTGCCATCGTCCATTTATTGAAATGGTGCTGATTTAGGATTTAAGGGTTATAATTTGAGTGTAACCTGCTAGAAATGCCACAGCCATCCGTCAGAGATTAGTGAGTGAAATGCTCTGTGAGAATATCTGCTCTGGTCGGCCACGCCTGCCTCCGTACGAGTCCATTTTTATTTTAGACCCCTCGCGGCTAATTTCTGACCAATCAGGGCTTCTCTTCCCTGATTGTTTCGGGGGAATCCATCTTGCCTGACAATCACATGTGTGCAACACAGCGTTACCATAGCTTGGCTTGTCATTTTCAAAATCTTGCGCTCCGCTTTCTCTCTCGCAACTCTCAAATCTTACCTACCGAAAAATAGCTTAGTGTGAGATATACGACTCCAAATCACCGGTATTACTTCAGTCACCGTATAGTTCAACTACGGAGCATAGACGAGGACCAGAAGGATGTGTTTTAAAGCAGGGCTCGACAGTGCAGACGTGTTAAGAAGTGAAAGTAATGATGCCAGACTTGCAAGGCCTCCCAGAGTCTTACGTTCAGTCAGGTGAACTGTGTGTGCGTTGCATAATTCAGCAGCCCTAGCTGGCTCAGACCGGCGGATCTCTGCGTTCCGGTTGGCACTCGACCGGTCGGCCTCCCTAGCACGACGTCCACTCCCATAAACCTCCTCTCGCTCCCTCTTTCTTCACGAGGTTGGGCGTTCAGAATATAGCCGGCCGACAGATGGGAGTTTTTTTTACTCATAAAACCATGGAAACATGTATCGAGGTTTTAGTAATGAGGAAAGACGTTGGGCGTTTAATTCTGCCGGTTTTAGAACGTCATCCAAAGCTGTAATCTGATTGGACGCACTGTGTCCACTTTGCCTCTGGGTAGCGCTGAAGCTATTCCTAGCTCAACTCCACAGCAATACATTGGCAACACCGACGCTGAACGCTCATTGTGTGTTTATCACTAAAGCTTCCTACCCACTCGGCGACTTTTAAAGTCAGGGCCGACTTCGGCAGTACACACACTACACAAGCGGTCTTGACGATCAGCCTCGCCTTGCCGTCGGGTCAGTGGTCCACACTAGGCGACTGGACGAGACTCTACCATCCGATTATCCTCGCCTTATCTGAAAACTCGTCAAATCCCGCGGGAACATGGCAACTCACGTACTCACGCCGATGGTTTCTGTGGAGATGCGGCAGACTGGTCCATACACTTCACCACATTCATACTACCAGCATTCCTCTGAACCCGAGCCGTGAATAATGTATTCAAGAGATTTTTCCTATGATACGCATCAGTTGCAATAAGAGTCTCAAAGTCTCAAATCTAAAATTGGCCCCGAATGAGTCGGCCGAGTCAGGCCGTAGAATCGGCGGGTTTGATGCCTAGTGGGTAGGAGCCTTTGATTCATTCTTTCTTTCAATCTTTCTTCCATGTTAGGAACGTATGCACTCATGGTATTGTAAGATGGATATAACTGGACAAAACCGTCCACCAAATGGCGTACACAATATATATATATATATACTGTATATTCATTCATTATCTTGCTCTCTTTCACAGGCTCCATCGGCCACGGTCACATGACCAACAACAACAAAACTAAAACGATCTAGCTAGCATCCCGTGTGTATGCGCACGTGTGTGTGTGTGTGTGTGTGTGTGTGTATGTGAGCGTGTGTATCTTTGTTTCCTCTCCTCTTCAGTCAGCTAAAGAGGACCCGTTACTGTCACGCCACCTTATTGGAGTGACACCTCAATCGCTCGGGTTCAAGGGCCTGTCTCTTCAAGGTGCACACGACGGCAAGCGAAGGAAGCGGGGATATATATTGCTAAACACAAAGACGCGTGTCACTGTGTGCACATCCACACATCTACAGGAAACACACACACTTCAATATCCCTATTCACAATCACACGCGTCGTTCAGCAGATGCCGTTATCCAAAGTGACTGCGGACTTTGGGGTTTCGAACACGGTACCTTTCAGCCCTGGAGTCAAAACACCCTAGTAACCACTAGACCAAGCCTATTCAACCGGCCCGCAAATTATTTATTAGAACATAAACAACCAGAGCCTCCCGGTCGTGTTCAGAACAAGAGAGGACCAGAGCCTCCCGGTCGTGTTCAGAACAAGAGAGGAGGACCAGAGCCTCCCGGTTGTGTTCAGAACAAGAGAGGACCAGAGCCTCCCGGTCGTGTTCAGAACAAGAGAGGAGGACCAGAGCCTCCCGGTCTAGTTCAGAACAAGAGAGGAGGACCAGAGCCTCCCTCCTTGTGTTGCAAGAAACCCTTCAGATTCTGAAACAGTGAAAGACTGCAGGCTAGCTGTCCTTGAAGATGTAGTGACCGATGATGAGGTATAGAAGAACATCATTTCGTCCAACACAACAACCATCAGAAGAGTCGAAGCTCTTGCAACAGATGTATTGGATGAGTTAAAACAGGCAGAGGCTGGCTGTGGACGAGTCAACACACCGCAGCGATGGAGCAGAGTTGTGCATGTATGTACGATTCTTTGATGGAGAGTGTTTTCAAGAAGATGTGCTTGGACTTCTGTTGCATGATGACTTGTTGCTTGATGTATTTATATATCAGGCCCTTTTTGTATGTTAGATGAACACATTGTGAATAAACACAGTATTAAGGGTTTGTTTACATGTGCGATAATTACTCTTAATTTTTTCCGGCCCCCGGAATAATCTGCCCTAAGACTCACTGGATTAGTGCTCTCTCTCTCTCTCTCTCTCTCTCTCTCTCTCTCTCTCTCTCTGGCCCCACCTCCTTAATGTCCCACTGGTACTTGTGGTTCAGGTTTGAGGGAGGAGGAGCATGAGGAGGGGAAGAGGATGATGACCAGAAGAGGCAGAAGAAGCAGCAGAGGAGGAGAGACCCACCTTTCCATGGATCTTCTGCTGAGCTTCACTTCCGTCCAGGATGTCGTCACTGCCATCCCCAGACGCTACTTTCCTCTGTATGTGGGCGTTCTGCTCCCTTAAGGCCACGATCTGAGAGTTCACATGCATAAACAAGACAGATGTATAAACAATAACCAGAGTTCAGGGTAAGTAAAATCATATTTGCATAGATTTTTCTTCTGAATTACACCCACGTTGCATGTATATTACGTTATTCCACCACATTGCATTTATTTTAATAGGTCTATTTTTCCATTTCCACATTTATGAACTTATTTCTTTCTGCACTGTAACACTGCTGGTGTGATGAGTTTCCTCCCTCCTCCGGGGATCAATAAAATCGTCTTATCGTATTATCTTTAAGGTGTGTGCTGGACGTTTAGAGAGCCGAGATCACATTCCTCTCAAGACACAAAACAACTTTTTTATGAACAACAAACTTGTGTATCATGTATCATTGCTGCTTGCAATATCCATCTCATTTATACCTCCCCCCCCCCCTCAGGTTTGCAATAAAATCCTAGTTTGAAGACCCAAAGTGTTTAACCACCGCATTCCCTTTAAAACACCAGAGCAATGAGTATTTGTTGTTTACACTCCTTTTTCAGTCACATTTTTGTCCATTGGTTGTACATTGTCCTGTCTATCGTTACTGCCAAATGTTTCACATATGTGCCACGCCTAATTCCCGTACGTACGTCTTGAGAGGTGTACAAACCTTGCTAGGAGCTGTCCAGGAACACAGCATTTCATATCGCAACATGCAGAAATCAAGACGCTAAATTAAGCTACTAACGAGTTCAGTAGCTTGACACAGCTGGTGTGTGAAGCTGCTGCGACCCATTTTTATGATAGCTAAATTAGTATGAGGCTGGAAGCAGACCCCCATTTCAGAATGCACAGCTATAGGCTTTCTGATCGTTTCTATATCCGTTTCCTTCTGAGCAAGTGTGTCTGCTATTCACCGGCATAAGGCTTTCTTCTGTGGAGTGGGATCAGTCTCAATATTAATGAATGCACAACAGAAGGATTCGCAAATGCATTTCCTGATTTATATATAAATGACTCTCTCACCGCAAAAATCTTTTTCAATGCACACAAAAATATTTATCGTTGTATATAAATAAATAAAAAATCCACATGGATTTATATACAAACTGTTGGACTTGCATTTACAAACTGCTTTGTGTGCGAACCTCACTGCATTTCTGTGTGTTTTCTTAGACTCCCCTGCCGTGGCTTTCAACAGGGAATTATCTGTAGCCAATCAGATGGCTCCTTCCGTTTCAGCCAATCACGTAAGCGTAGATTCGAGGGTATGACTTAATGTGATCACATAGCGTTACATCTGTGCACTACATTTATTTAAAAAAAATTTTACATTTATATATTTATAAACGATAAATATTTCTGTGTGCACTGAAAAATATTGCGGAGAGAGTCATTTATATATAAATCCCGAAACACATTTGTGAATCCTTCTGTGTGCATTCATGAATATTGAGACTGATCTGACTCCATATTCTTCAGGCTACTTCACACAGAGATCCGTCTGTAATTTCCCCAGCCGCGAGATCAAACGCAAACAAAGACCCCTGACGCAAAACACAGAGGGGATGCTAAACAGGAAGTGACACGCGCGCACATGCCCGACGATGTTTCCCCCAGATACGAGAGGAACAAGGGGTCTCATTTTCCTTCTGATGTTTCCGTTGCCCGCCCCCCCCCCATCAAAGCCTGACTGACTGGCATATGGGTCACGGGAGAGGAGGGGGGAGGGAGCAGCTCAGAGTTCAATAGGGGGTTGAAGGAAAGAAAAGGTGGGGGGACTTCAAAGTGCTATCTCACCCTGGCACCTTCATCGTGGACTGAGAGTGAGGTTCGGGAGAGAGAGAGAGAGAGAGAGAGAGATGGAAAGAGGGGTGGGACGGGAGGGAAGTCTGAGTGTGGCTGGGATAAGGGTGTATGTGTGTGTGAACGTCTCAGTCTGAAACGGATGTTTCTGGAACAACTTTGGGGAGATACATTAAGATAATTTGCATTTGTGGGAGGCGGAGGGCGTTTTTCTTTTTTGACATGCCAGAGCTATAATTTGACAGGGATGTTCGCTGGGCTTTTGATAAGAACCACGTCTTCTGAACTTTGCGTTTGACACCGAGGGAGATCCCTTGACAGGCAAAAGCAAGAGTTAACCGCTAGGATCAAGAACAGAAAGAATAAGAGAACAGACCCTCTGACACGGTCTTCACAACTGTTCCCCAGGTAACCCGGAAAACATGTTTCTTTTATTTCCTCCCATCTACCGTTTTGATTTATATATATTTATATTTAAACCGTGATGCATACGTGGCTTAATATCCACTCGCTCCACCATTGAATACAAGAAAAAGGAGACGCACCAACATCTCACGACCAATCTGATCGGTATGAAGCGCGATGCATTTTTCTCGTACAATCCCTGTGACTCTGGTACGGGGTCAAAGTTCAGCTATAGCAGTAGTCGTAAAAAAAAACCTGGAGCAAAACAGGAAATAAAACCTCCTGAATGAAACAAAAAGAAACCAAATCAATTAGCGTTCTGCTGAGTTGCTTGGCAACCAGAGGTCCATAATGGCCCTCTTAGCCAGGGGGCTGATGAACTGTGGCAATTCAGTCTGGCTGGGGTCCAGTTTTAACACCCGCTCCTCGCCTCAAGAATGCTAACCGGAATGTTAACAACGTAGCCAAAAACGCTTCTAATTCACTATAATAAATTACTACAATAGAAACCACAGCCAACTGGTGGTTTAGACGTGTGCTACGGGTGTATGTCACACACAGGTCTTGGCCACTCCCCTCCTCTTGACCTTGTGAAACCATGTGGCTTCGAAAGCTCCTCACGCCAGCCTCACCCCCCCCCCTCCCCAGACACACATTCTGCTCTTGTTACCCACCTGGGCACTCTATTTCTGTACTCTCTATCTTTTTCTTCTGCGCTGTTTCCTCCTCCATTGTCATCTTACTGTCAGACACTTGGGCTTATTTTGTATTATTAGAATGCGTTCTATTATTATCATCATCATAATGCATTCTATTTTTCTGTCTAGGTTTTCCTTGCTCTCCCCCTCCATCTCCCGCAACATCTCCCCATTTGTTTCTCTCTCTCTCTCTCTCTCTCCCTCTCTCCCTCCCTCCCTCCCCTCTGGACTGGGCGGGTAGGTTGTGAGGAACTTCTAATCTAAGGGGTCTCCTTCCTCAAACTCAATGGCAGGGAGTGGCACTTATCGTCGCCAAGGGGCCCTTGACGATAAGGGCCCCAACACGGCATCTACCGTTGAAGGCCGGCCAAACAAAGCCTACAGAGGTGCTAAATACTTCAATGTGGAAAAGACATTGAAAAGCCCTTGAAAAGCCAATGTTTTCTGTGTCTGTCAGAGGGCGTCGGCATGTGTGGTTGAGTCTCTTCTCAAAAGTTCTTTATCTCCATTTCATCGATTATCCCTCCCCTCCAACGTCGTACCTCATGGATGAAATAACATTTGAGACTAAGGAGCACTCGAGGTACACGTGAAACAACCCTCAAACCTCATGGATGAAGTAACATTTGCGCTGCTGCTGGGCATCTCTTACCTCCTGATTGGCTGCTGTGAGCTCCTCCTCCAAGGCTGACACCCTCTCGAGAGACACCCTCAGTCTCTCTCGGACCTGGAAAAAGCACAATTTTAATAGAAATTCTCCTTCCTTTCTTCTTGTAGCGTCATACTCCTACATTACAAAAAGTCTTGATAAGTTTAGTCTTTTCATTTCTTTTTTTTCTTTTCAACTATGTATAAAAAAGAGCAATAGCTGTCTACCAGTAAAACCCCTTGATGTTTAGTCATGCAGTGCAGACGCTTTTCACAATTTACCGCGTCTCTTCGTGTGACTTACTTGCAGACGGATTGGTAATGAATTGCCCCAGGCTTACTGTAACACAATATCATTTGACCTCATCCCCCCATAAACTCCATATAGCGAAAAACTGACCTCCTCCCCCGCCCCAAGCCAAGAGATCAGTGTTCTGGCTCATGCGTTGAGGACTTAGGACTTAGACCTGGAAGTCACATCCTTGAGCTTTATGTTGAAACATTATGTTGAAAGTAAGGATGCTCCATTAAACTTGAATCTGGGGGGGTAGGGGTCTTTCTCTCTTTGGATAACCTCATTTTTAAGTGTCCCACTTTGCAGAATTTTTAAGTGTCTGAGTATCTTGAAAAGGGCCATACAAGCACCTGTTTCCCTAAGATTATCCCTAAATACAGTTAATTAGAGTGAGTTCATTAGAGTCTTACCACACAGAGACCTCTTCATCAGACACAGTGGATATAGGGCTCCGTACCACCGGTGTTGCAGCAGCACTGAAGCGATAAGCTCTTCTCATCTGTAAGCCCTTACAGTAACACTACGCTTTAGCTTTGTAGCTGCGGCTAAGCCTCAGCTTGGTCTACAAGGGCCCTTATCGCCCATCTTAAAAGGCACCGACGGCTGGGGCAGCTCTCTCTCTCTCTCGCCCTCTCCATCACTCTCCTGAGTGTCTGTCGCTCCCTCTCTATGTCTCTCTCTCAACAAAAATAATTACAAAATTTTCAATATTGTAATTAAAAACCTAATAATACACAGTATCCAGATAATGTAGCAGCCAGTGGTGAAATCCACAGACAGCAGAAAAACGCAAAAGTTTGCCTCAATATTGACTATTATTACTAGCATATGACAGCGCTATGCGACGGCCTTACCTTCTCGTCGAGGGCCTTGTGGTGTTCGAACAGCGACTTGAGTGCCTTGAGGACCTCCACCTCGCTGGAGACCCCCGACGGGGACTGGGCCTGGCGCTTCACCACAGTCATCCGCAGGGAGCGCTCGTGTCGTGACACAAGGCACTCCAGATGCTCCAGGAGCAGCTAGCGGGACGGACACAAGAGGCGGCCATTACTGATGATGTACCCGTCGTCGTCGAGGGCAACTGTCACACCACAGTGCCGAGGTCGTCGTGATCGCATTGTCCATTCGCTTCCATTATCCTCGCCGTCATTCATTCTGGTAAGACTGCGGTCGTTGTTATGGAAAGGATCCCTACAGAGAAAAACCACTTTTTTCTTTACCTTTCGCTTGATCCGGTCTGTTTGTTAATGTGTCTAACCGAGTCTCGCTCAAGGAGAAGTCTCTGAAATCTCGTGAGAGTTGAGTTGTTGCAGGAAGAGAACGGTGGAAACGTGAGTGAGAGTCGGAGAGAGGAGTTCAAGAGTTTGTTGTGTTGGACTACAGAAAGCGTAGCTTAGTGTCGTCTAAAATATTTTCATGGTCATGGCTGAATATTTAGCTGATGTCGACATTGTGAGATTTCGTGAGATTTCGTGAGATTTCCGAGCGAGACTTCTCCTCAAGTGAGACTTGGTAACAAGACACAATAACAAACAGACCGGATCAAGCGAAAGGTAAAGAAAAAAGTGGTATTTCTCTGTAGGATCCTTTCCATACTGTTGTCCAACACTCATAACAACCCGAGCCGGTCAGTGGCTAAACAAGCACTTTTAGAGGACCTACAATTGATGGCCGCAATCGCCCCAAAGGGTTACATTGCAGACGTTTTGCGGCTGCATTCTCGCTCAATACTGGACCAATTTCAAAAATAGTTTGTGTTATTTGTGAGTTAGAGGGAACATGATGGAAAAATGGGGTCCAGGTTGAAAAATCCTCAAGGTTACCCTTTAAAACAAATCTACACGTGTTGATTTCTTTCAGGGAAAATGACCTGTCACCTGTAAGGCATTACTTATGTTGAGGTTTAGATTAGTTGGAGGAGTATCTCGGTGTACTTTCAGATGTTTGAGTCTCCACAGGAGGATAGCACAGCTCTCTCTATAAACACTACAGTCCAATTCACGATCTGCTGATGAATTCAAACTAGTACCGGTACCGTTTCTGTTTCCAGTGATTTGCAAGCGACAGGATGTCAGGATGAACCAAATCACGGGGAAAACAACACATACACACAACACATACCGAAACAAAAATAACTGACAAAAAAAAAACCAGGGGCAGACCCTGAATAACTTAACATAACATGGACACAGGTGAATAGAAACACAGGTGGTAGGAATTTCAAAAACGAGGACACACAGGGGAAAACAAGCAGTGTATGCGATGGTCACACACAAGTCAATTTGAATAAATTTGTCCAGGGCCCACATTGTTAGCCTGATATCAGACTTGAATTGTCAACTTGTTACACTCCACTTCCATCTTCAGTCTGACATTGCCTAACCAACTGCCTAACGAATCACGAGAGACCGACGATGCGTTGCCATGCCAACATACTGGTTTTGCCGGGGGTTTTAAGAGTGGAGCGAAGTAAAAAATAAAACTACGTCCCCAGACATATAACGGTGGTTAAAAATATTAACACACATATTTTTAGTTTGACGATTGTGTAAAAGTGTATTTATGATTTCCAAAGGAGCTGCAGCTTGAAGCCTTGATTGGAGTTTGTTTGGTGATTGCCAGCAGAGTGTTAAGGTGATAATGAAGCGAGGAGGTGAAAATGACTTCCGTTTTTTTTTCTCTCCCTCTGTGTGTGTGAGAGTGAGAGAGTATGTGTGAGTGAGAATGTGTGAGTGAGCGAGAATGTGTGGGTGCGATCGCGCGGTGCTAGAATGCACTGCAAGACAGTCTGCCCAAAGACAGGCGGCATGCCAGTGTGAATCTGCCAATTATTATTCAGCACAGAGAGGATGACTAATGACCACAAGTCCTATAATATCGCTCCTCACCAATGTCATGTGACTGTCACCCCCCCCCAAAAAAAATGTAATTGATTTAATTTCTGTTCATTTAATTGAAAAAGTTAATTTTGTGGAGAGGTATACATTGTCAACACCATGTCAACACCATTAGTGTTGCGTAAGTGCCGGCTGCTGGCTAAATAGCCGACTACTATGTTGAATTACCACTTTTCTTGTTTATCGATGAATATCATGTTCACTTACACCTAAGATGTTGTGACAAGTACAGTACAGTAACCAAGCATAACTTAAAGCACTCAAACTAAATCTCTGGTTTATCTAAATCCCATATAAATCCCATGGCAGTTTATCATAGTATATTCAAGCGCTTATTTCACTAGATCAATATTAACAAGTGAATAAGAAAAGCCTTTCTTGGATTTCACCGGATTAAATTGTAGCTTATTTCCCAGCAAAGAAATGACATTATTATTGTGACTTTTTTTTCACCAAGTATTTATGAAATACTTCAAGTAAACTGCTAAAAAAACCACTAGTTCAGTTACAGCGTGAATAAGTGCGTCTAAGTGCTTTTGGAAGTGAATGAAGTTTGACCTTGATTGGAGGGAAACTCGGGCATTTCGCTAACATCATTAGCATCATTAGCGTCATTAGCATCGTTAGGGTCATTAGCATCGTTAGCATGGAAAGTCCGCTGACCCTGGTGTTGTTCCTCTCGGCTTTGAGCTCCGAGATCTCCTCCTCCTTCTCCAGCAGTTGCTCCCGGCAGACATTCAGCTCCTTGGTCAGCGCCGCAAACTCCTGGAACAACAGACGCAGAGGAGACGCCGAGGTTAGCATCGCAGCTAGCTCGCTCGCTGGCAAAAACACAAAGGCCATTGAAGACACAGTCAAAGTGGATCAAGGATATAATAATTTGGCAACTAATTGGCAACTAATAATACCATTTTTAGATTAATTAATCCTGGGCAAAAGCGCTACAATGAAAAGCAACGTAGGCCTAAATAATAAAAACAAGGTGTCTGCTGCTAGCCAAGGGAGAAGTGTAAAACATTACGATACTGAGAACTATCCCTACAATAAATGAGTACCACCACCACCACCACCACCACCACCTCCTCCACCTCCACCACCACCATCCCTTGCACACGTCTTGGATTGTCAGGCTGTTGGTCCCACTTTGCAGAAATAACTGTGTCAATGGACAACTAGGTTAGCTGACTTATTCTCCCTATTGGTTACTTTTCCGAAAGAAACGTAGAAGCTTTCGATTCGGGGATACCTGTGAGGATACCTGTTCAGGTGACACCCATGGGAGGGAAGACCCTGCAGCTCAAATAGACTGTGTGTGTGTGTGTGTGTGTGTATCTGTAATACCTAAATGAGGCATTACCTGCGCATTTACTTTGTAAAAAAAAAAAAAAAAAAAAGCCCCACAGGATTGCATAATAGTAATCTCTGGTAATCTAAAAAAATATCTCTTGGAGGATCAAAGGGTTAGCTGCTTACACGTGTGCAGAGCAGAGCAGAGCAGAGCCCTGGAGTTCACAGCAACTAGGTTAGCAACGAGATCAGGTCAGCAGCCTGAATCCCAGATGTTACCATAGCAACACCAGAGAGGGAGGAGGAGGACGAGGATAATTCTTTGATCCACGGTGGGCACGATGTGAAAAGACAGTAGTAGTAGTAGTAGTAGTAGTAGTAGTAGTAGTAGAACAACAACCTCTGGATTACATTGTGGGGGGATTTTAGACAATTAACGTCCTTAAATGTATAAACCAAGAAGAAAAATACGTTAAAAAAGGGGTTTACTGAGAGGGAGAGATCAATAAATTAAGGGTGCCACACACACACACACACACACACACTGCATCTTTCCCTCTACTGCTGTGAGGGGAGGTCTATTAACGGAGGAATGACTGTATTTTGGTATCAGGTGTGGAGGTAGGCTGAAGAAAAACAAACTGCTAACCACAGCCCCCTGAACCTTAGCATTTGTTGAATATTTGTGTTATTTGGTTTTAATTGTGTTAACACCTCTACTACCATACAAGTAGCCTATATTATAGCTGTAATTGTATCCATACACGTTGTATCTTTGGTATGGTACAATGAATTGGCTCACAGAGGCTGGGGGAGTGTTTGTTTTTCACCCCTGTGCGTCCCAGAAGACCCACACAATGTCAGCGGGACATAAGACAGATTGCTATTGGCCGCTGCAGAGGCAAAATCTCATAAACCTGGCCACTTTTAACCCCCATGAACAACCCAGCAATGAGTTTTTCCTTTCCCTCTACAGCCCTAAGGTTTCAGACAGAAACAGCTGACAGACCAGAGAGACAGAAACAGCTGACAGACCAGAGAGAGAGAGAGAAATAGAGAGAGAGCGAGAGAGAGAGAGAGAGAGAGAGAGAGAGAGAGCGCGAGAGCAAGAGCAAGAGATTGACAACCCTAATTACAATGTTAACACGTTCCTGTAATAGTAGTCTTAGGCAAGTACTTCACTGTACATACACGTTTAGATTGTTATTCTATTGCGTCTTTAACTATTTCAAATTGTTACCTTATTTTTTCTTATTTGACTTGTTTTTAACGATTTGAGAGAGTGAAAGAGAGAAAGAGATAAAGGGAGAAAGTAAGAAAAAAAGATAGGAGAGAGAAAGAAACTGAGATAAAGAGAGAAATAAATGGACAGAAATAAAGAAAAGGAGAACGAATAGGTCTCCAGTGTAAACAAAGACAATTATACACAACCAATCGATTCCACTCGTTTCCAATCGTTTTGCAGTTCCTTGCGACAAGACCGGAGAAATGAGGGCAGGCAGGCAACATGAACCAAACTACACAAACGGAGCAATGAAAACACAAGCAGCCCTCATATTCCCATGGAGGTCCCTGCCAAGGCCAGAGACTGTAAATCACACGGCTGTCGACAGCAGCGCAGCGAGAAGGAATAAAAGCGGTGTTTTGGACGCTTTTGTAGACATTTTATCAAGTGGGATAAAGGGTCGAAGAAGGGGAAAACAATGGGCTGAGAAAAAGTGAAGAAGCAAAGGAGGGAATATGTACACATATATTCTCTGTAACTGTCTAACCCCTACCTGCTCCTTAATGACCTGTCTCTGTATTCACTGTCTAACCCCTATCTGCTCCTTAATGACCTGTCTCTGTACTGTCTAACCCCTACCTGCTCCTTAATGACCTGTCTCTGTATTCACTGTCTAACCCCTACCTTCACTGTGAGATTGCTTGAGATAAAAGTGAAAAGACCAAATACAGTACAATAGCCAAATAGTACATAACCCTGAGGTGTGTCCATTAATGATTGGTTGGTTGGTGCGATGCGAGTCGGTCTGCACTCTCTCCAGCCAACAGGAAGGGAACTTACAAACCCAACCGCCAGCCGGCACTCAAGGAGTCTCTCTCTCAGGAGAAAAATAACAGAAATGCTGGAAAAATTGGACCAGCAGAGCAAAAACCTTCCCCAGACTCCCCTGCAACAAAACCCAAACAAAACGTGATTACCTGAGAATACTGCCTCGCCCTGCAATACTGGGCTCTGTGTGTGTGTGTGTGTGTGTGTGTGTGTGTGAGTGAGAGCGATAGAGAGAGACAGAGTAGTAATAGCGAGTGTGTACATGATGTGTACCTGTCAGCTCATATGGCACGGAGGTTAATGTGTGTGTGTGTGTGTGTGTGTGTGTGTGTGTGTGTCTGTGTGTGTGTGTGTGTACCGTGATGCGGTGTAATCGAGAGCCTGCTGGTGTACAATACTAAAATACACAATAACCTTCACATTATAGC
>OOFB01011568.1:0-13888 GCA_900323305.1 Trachyrincus murrayi | reverse complement strand
CCCATAAAAACCCCCCCCCCCCACACACACACACACACAACCGCCTTACTATGGACTATGGAAGTTGGCCCATGGACGTCATTGGTCCTATTTGGACCAATGCAGAAACTCAAATCTCTGACTGGGGTCAAACTTTTCCGAGATTGTTTTTGGGGCGGAAAAAAACATCTCCGACGAATCTCCAAGGAATTGAACAAGGTGATGTTTTTGCTTTTCTTGCGTTTCAGGAGAAAAGCTTTGAGTGCAAAATGTGTGGGAAGACGTTCAAGCGGTCGTCCACGCTGTCCACCCACCTGCTCATCCACTCCGACACCAGGCCCTACCCCTGCCAGTACTGCGGCAAGCGTTTCCACCAGAAGTCCGACATGAAGAAGCACACGTACATTCACACCGGTGAGTCAAACCACTCGTGCCTTGGAGCGTATACGTGAGCATGTTCCACGGGGTACTTGTAAAGTACCCCCTTCTATTTCTATCATTTGTATTTTGTATAACAAAGCATATACGTGAGCAGATTGTTATACAAAATACAAATGATAGAAATAGAACGTATGTCTCAGCTTATTCCATTTTAAGCACCTAGGCCAGCACCGAGGCCATTTTAAGCACCTATAATAGTATTAGTTAATACATTTTTGGTTTGGTGTCGATGAAGGGGTAAAGATGAGGAAACTCGGGTCTAAAACTGAAAATCATTCCCTTTTCCAGTATGGATATCAGTTGGCAATTATTCAAATTGGTCGAGATTAGAAAGAAGTGTAATTATACCTGTTGAGCCTCTATTCCTCTGTGTTCCCTAGTCTGGCTTCAACCTGCTTCCAAGAGTAAAATGACTGAAGATAAATCAGAAAAAATATAATTAAACAAATGGTGGATTTGCATATAGGAGGCTTATAAGGAAGTGTATGCAGTCGTCTATGCCTCGCCGATGAATGTTTGATAAATCTGAACAATGGCGCGATTCTTTATTCCTCGGAAGCAGGGCTATGCGGTGTTATCTTTATGTAACTTTATCTTCATGTTTAGAGACACCATAAAGACCGTAAAGAGTATTGTCGCCGCTGTCACACAGAACATTCAATGAATGTTCCGTACAAAACTAAAATAAAGTTTATGAAAAACTACCGAAATCCAACATTATAATCCTACATTATAACATCGAAGCCACGTTCTCTTATATGGGGGCAGGATAGTATGGGTTAGGGTGTTCAACTCCTACCGGTTGAAAGGTTCTGGGTTCGAACCCCAATGTCCGTAGACTACCTGTATAGGTATCCTTTAGCAAGATGCCCCCCCACACCTGCTCATGAATGACATGCATCTGAAAAGAAAATCCACCCTGAACCAAGTTGGAGGAACGTGTCCGCTCAGGGACTTTAAGGAGCAAACCGTTCTCCTTCTCTCCCTGTCAGGTGAGAAGCCCCACAAGTGCCAGGTGTGCGGCAAGGCATTCAGCCAGAGCTCCAACCTTATCACCCACAGCCGGAAACACACGGGCTTCAAACCGTTTGGCTGTGAGATCTGCAGTAAGGGCTTCCAGCGCAAGGTGGACCTCCGTCGACATCACGAGAGCCAGCACGGTCTAAAGTAAGGACCCTGGAGGAGCCCGGGAGAGGAGATCTCGTAGGCTCCGTGACGGTGGTCAAAGGATTTCAAAAGAGAAGGTCCTGATATGGAAGCATGGTGTTTCCCAACTTGGGGGTCGGGTCCCCACTTATGGGCGCCCATGATATGCATATGGGGGTCACAGGGAGATTGCTGTCTTGATGATACTTGATGATAAAATAATAATAATAAAAATAAATAATATGTTTAAAAAGGTTGCATTAAGGTCCTGTATATACAGATATTACGGGCAGATGTGTGTTTATTAAAACGATGTGTGTGTGGAAGCAGATGCACAAACATTTGAGAAGTTGGGGTGGGCAAAATATTTTCAAACTAAAAGCGGGGTCATGGGCCATAAGAGAAGGTAAGAGAAGGAACTAATCGTGGTGTGAACTCATTGTAGGCTGTGAGATAATGTGAAATCTCTTGTGAAACGACTATGTATAGAAGGATATTGTGGATCATTTATTTCCTTTGAATATATTTGTGTATTTTATTTTCAAGCAGGCCAGGATGATCATGCAAGTCATGCAATTTGTGTAATACTTGTTCCTGAATCTCCAGATACATACATGTATATAGGCGCTGCAGTCAGATAGGAGCATGGGATGAATTGTACACGAAATGAAGAGTTTTGATATCATTCTCAAGGAAGTTTTTTTTTTGTTATTTACATTTAGAGATTTAAGAGAGATTTAATATTTTTCATTCAAATGAGTCTCTCTTTTGCACTTTGAGTTTATTTTATGAAAAGTGCATTATAAGTACAATGTATAATTGTTATTGTTAATATTAGTATTATTATTTAAAACATCAAGTAGGTTTTTTGCATTTTACATGAGGCAAATGTTGAAGTGTAAATATATATGCGTGATTCCGAAAGACCCGCTTAATAAAGTGTGATGAGAAAATGAATCCTTGTTGCCGTTTGATTGAATCCACCATGATCACACACAGAAATAATCACATTTTAAACACTTCTCTGACAGCCAACCCCAACGGCCCCATGTAGGCCACAGGTGACAAAATGGCGCGTGTGCATTTGCTTAGTGAGATGAAACATAATCACCATAATCATGTTCTTGAGCGTGTGTTCCTGTGTGCGACCGTCCTGTCGTGCAGGATGTTGTTGTATAACCGAAGAGCCTAGGGACAACATCTCTTGTAGGACCAGTACAAGAGATGGCCTACTGTAGACCTAGTAATACTGCATTCAAATCAACCCCTGGCACAGCATGCAAATACTCACCAAGCAGCTCCTCTGCTCTGGAAGTCCCTTCAAAATAAGGACTACCCTCACCAGAGGACTGTTAGGTCAGCGATAGGCCCATTATAGTATATATATATATTATATATACTTCAGTGGTTTGGTAATGAGACAAAATGAAATCGTCGTATTGTGTAAAACCATATGAAACTCTAATAATAATAATAACGTCAGACAGTGAAATCGAATGCTTGCCGTATCAGGTTTTGTATCTGTTTGTGGATGAGTTCCCGGTCGAACGGGATACAGCGAATAAGGATGAGGGATTTCCATCTTGAGACAAACCGTCACCATCACCACACCCAGACAAGACACAGTACTGTTGGATTTACTTCAGCAAACAAGATGGAGCTGCTGTCACGAATATCCTCCCACCTTCCCCAAACACCAGACCTGTTAGTCCATTAATCTGCCCGGGGCAAATCACACCACTTTAGTTAAATCTGTCGTGTGAGGCCTAAATAACAGGATTTTATGTGTGTGTGCGTGTGTGTTTTAAACTGTTTAATGGAGTAAAGTCCAAGGAGGTTATGTGTGGCTGTTGAGGCAGGCCTACACCCTATTTTGGTGTTTTTGGTGTGTGTGTGTGTGTGTGTGTGTGTGTGTGTGTGTGTGTGCGTGTGTGTGTGTGTGTGTGTGTGTGTGTGAGTGTGTTTTTGAAGCAGAAATCACTGAAAGTGTTAGAAACATGTGGCATTCTGTTGGGTTCATTTGGTAAACAAATCTGAGGCCTATATGCAAATTCCCTGTTTGGTATTACCTGGTATTACCTGGACAACGTCGTCCGTTGTAAACGCGCGCGGAGACAGTTAGGCCCGCAGCATCCTGGTGTGAAGGCAAATCACAATCCTGCACAGGTAGCCAATGGGAGGCCGGCGTTGGAGGAGGGCGGGACTAAACAAACAGGACGTGGGTCCTGGTTCTATGGTCTATACCTCAGATCCCCACTAGATACTCTGACATTGATCTTTAACAGATTAGTTATTATTATTGTAGCAGAACTATTCTGTTTTGCCGTTGAAATAAGATTTAGCTGCTTGGAAATGTTGCCGTGTCGTGATTATGTCCGTGATATTTGTGCTTTATAATGTTCCTCTATAATAATACATATATACAATACAATATATTATTATACTATGATCTATTATTATGTTTACATACGTTTATACGTATGTATAAACGTCTGTATGTACGTTTCTTGTTTAATATAGGCTACATGCATGTTTCATGAAGGAAACGTGTCATGTTGAAATAAATGAGAAACGTGAGAAACATCTTAGGCTTCCCAGTCAACCAGACAGAAAGCTATCGGTGAAATCTCTGCGTGAATTATTGAAACGAATCACTAAATCAAGAAACACCTTCTAAAAAAATCATGAAACATCTGTAAACACACGCACACTCGCGCACGCACGCACACACACACACACACACACACACACACACACACACACACACACACACACACACACACGCACACGCCCACGCCACACGGACAGTGTGTGCGTGCTGAGAAGTTCATTTGTTTTGCAAACCAGTTATATGCAAAGCGCTGTTGGCCCGTTCTGAGTTTGAAGCGCTCCAGGGTTTGAGTCTGTGTACTCTGGCCCTGGGGCAAGGCATTATGAGACATCGGTCCCGTTCTGTCAGTCACCTCAATTTCACGAGAAACCATCGGGAGAGCGTTAGGATACAGACTTAAAACAAAACTAAAAAGAAGAGAGAAACATAAATAATACCTATATGAAATATATAAAATACAAACGGCATTACTTCAAAGTAAAACAACGACATGTACAACACTGCAATTGTAGGCGTGTAGCGGTTGAATAAAAGTGTTTTCCCTAAGGCCGGGCAGCTATTGGTCATGGTTTAGTTAAGGTCAGTTAGGTTATATCTGTGTTATAACTCAAAAAGACAAACGTTACACAAATAATTCTGCCAGTAATAGTCAGTTGAAAAGTAGGCCTGTATTGTGTGCGACATGTCAACAGTTTGGGGACCAACAAGGGAGGACTTTTGTTTTGTTTTTAGATTTCCCTTTAAAACCACCGGACACCGCCGGAAGTGATCCGGTTCAGAAGTGTCCGGGGAGCGATACTGTCCGCCGGCCACTCCCGCTCTAGTCTTCCCGTGACTGGCGAGACGACCAGCCCCGGCCTTCCCGA
Source organism: Trachyrincus murrayi (assembly GCA_900323305.1). NCBI lineage: Eukaryota > Metazoa > Chordata > Actinopteri > Gadiformes > Macrouridae > Trachyrincus > Trachyrincus murrayi. The sequence continues at coordinate 8,845 of OOFB01011568.1, read as the reverse complement.
CCTGTCAATCCAACCGCTTCAACCATCAGCTGCTGCTGCTGCGGAACCGGAACCGGAAGCGGAACCGGTGACGTGCCAAAAAAACAAGTGAAACATGGGGTCGTACAAAAAAACAAACGCGAAGTTTGTCAGTGATGCGGCGTGGTAGGCTGTCAGCGCCAAGACGCGGAAAGAGGCAGATGACGTTCAGAGACAGATGTCTAAATGCGAGAGAATGGGTGAAATCTCGGGCCAGCAGCCGGCTTCCCGACGCCTAAACCCCGGCAGAGGGGGGCGGGCGATACGGCTTATCGCGGCGCCCACACGTGGCTGACGGTTGGAACGAACAGGGAGGAGCAGAGCAGATAGCAGCAGCACCCTGCACCCAGCACCCTGCACCCAGCACCCAGTCTCTCATCCTCTTGATACTAAAAAATAAAAAATGAAAGAAAACATGTGAAACGTGTGAGATCTATTGACTTTGTCTTCACTTCCCCACTAGGCTGCAGATAGTTAGGTCTGTGTAGGCTACGACTTGCACACAGCAGTTTATTGGATTATTTTCGTTTTAATTGTTGTCATTATATGGGCTTTTTGTTATTTTATTTTACTGTCAGTCATTTGTTCATGATTTCATGTTTTCACCACATGTCACCTGTAAGTCGTCGGCCTCTCTTGTCATGTTCAACAACCATCAAAGGAGTCTTTTTGGGAGAGAAAAGAAAAAAGGGGTCAGTGGATGTTGTCTTCGAAATCTAGGCATGCCCTGACTTCTTGTATCAATATGTCGAGCAGGTACAAAAGCAAACAAAATCAACATAGTTAGCATTAAGCACACACCTCGGAGCATTTGTGCTCAACAGTCAAATATATTGACACTGAATGGAAGCTGAGCAGCACTGACGCCTCTGGTGGGAGTTAAATCATTGTGACACACTGATGATAATGACTGGCTGCATGGAGTCAGCCTAGATGTAAAATGTCAGGTTTGTGTACACAGAGCTGACATTTGTATTGTGTTTTGTGTCTCTGTGTCAGTTGTGTATGAGCAAGAGCTGTCCTGTAAGATACAAGAGTACCATGACCATGCCACGTTCAATATGCAACATTAAAAATACAAATACATGTACATTGGCAGAATTATAGTGACTCTTGGGAAAATGTGAAGTTTTTGCATGGGACAATAATGGCATGTGTTGGTTTTCCGCTGACACCTTGTGGTCGAAATCTGCACTACAGTCATAATAGTTTGTTTTTGTTTCTTTGAATCGGTAGCTCTATTTCAATTTCATTACATTTTCAATGACATTTTAAACATGTGAAAATATCTCGATACATTATCTAATTTAAGTGTTTAAGTTAAAACAGATCAAACGATAAATAAATAATAGAATATATTAATACACGGAACGATCACCAGAACTGCGACGTTCCCCCCCGGAACACATTCAGCACCGGAATAAACATCATCTCCCGTCTTACACGGCACGCTGCATTTTAAGTCAATGTTTTGGGGGTTAACTCACTCCATATATTCACCTGTTGTCTTTCCGCACGATAGAACAGTCCACTACATAACCCCCCCACGATGGCAGACTCCAGTGAACATAAACTGAGGTTCACGTTGAAAGAGATGAAGATATCGAGCGGGTCAGAGGAGGATGCGTCGCGGGGGGCCGGCAGCTCCGCGACGGTCCGGCTCGTGTTTAACAGACTGGTGTGTGTCGAGTACCCGGCGGTCATCGCCAACGTGGACAAGATGCTGGAGACGATCGGAGGCGAAGAAGGACTGTCAAAGGTAAGCCGAAAGAAATGTGAACAGATCCTTCGAGGTCCTAGAAGGATCCTCAGTAAAAAAGGGCATCCCCGACACTGCATTGTATATCTCCTTTGTTTTTACTGCTGCACCATGTCAGAAACATAATGATAGTATGTGCAAACGTAGGCCTACTTGGCAATAAATACACATTCTGATTCTGGTTTCGGATTTTCAATACGAACAGAGTTAACAGACACACACAATTCCCCATGATACAATACGTCTAATAATGTTAAATAAAGCTTTAGCATGCCCTTTGCTGCCTGTGAGGGCATTATCTTTGTACACAGCCCATGGATGCTCAAATGAACATTAAAAAGCCCATAATTGTTTGTGTCTGCTACTTTTGTCAGACCTACGGTGACCCCAATCGGCGGCTGGAGCTACGCTACCGGCCCCAGGACCCCTTCTGCCACTCTCTGTGCGGAAATCGCTTCCCGTCCAACAACCTCTTGCTCCGTGTGAGACGCCGGGTCCGCAAGAAAGACCCCCGGGACACCCAGCTGCGCATGGACGTGCTCGGAGTTATCGGCACGACTTACAAATTCCAAGGTTATCTTCCGTTTCGTTCTCTGCATTCAAACCCCCGACACACGTTTCATTCAGCCTAACGGGGTCGGTCGATACACTCACTGCTCTGATTCATTTCAGGGATGGCAGATTTCCAGTGCCTGGCTGTGCATTCGGAAGACGGGAAACACACGTCTCTGTACGACAAGGTTATCCTGCGCAAGTCTGAGAACCAGGAGTTCTTCGAGCAGCCCATGCCGTTCTTCCTCCCTCCACCCATCTTCTCCCGCCTGGACACCCCCGTCGACTACTTCTACCGCCCGGACATCCACCACAAGTTAGTACTGTCAAAAATAATAACTCGTAATAATAACTCGTACTATCTACTAACACTTGTGGTTCTTCTACCGCCCGGACATCCACCGCAAGTTAACTGTAATAATAACTAATACTAATAACTAGTACAACCTACTCATTGTAGTGGATGACTTCTACTGCCCGGACATCTAGTGAGTAGGTTAGGTAGTACGCCTACTGCACCCGTTACCTACTAGTTCCATGTAGTACAGTTGTGCAGGATAGGCTAGTGGTCAGGATGTGCAACTGCGGTCCCAGCTGAAAGGTACTGGGTTCAAACCCCCATATCCACAACATACATGTAGTAATTACACGGATATATATGAACAGTACTGCATCTGTTTACTTATACTATATTACTTATACTTACTTATACTTAGGAGACACTTTTGTGCAGAGATAGTTTTGATATACAGACACCTGTTATTAATAATCAGGTGAGGGGTTCTGCATGCCAGGGCTCCTAGTGACGGGTTAAATGCAGAGATCACATTTCGTTGTGCTTGTGCAATGACAATAAAGTTGAATTGAATGTAATCGTGCTCAATGATGAGCAATGTCGCACGATATCCGACCGTGAAATCAGCACGACGACGAATCATCGCTCTAACGTCTGTGTTGAAGTTGGGTGTCGTTACGTAGATCCTGAGCTGTACCTCGTCTGCGGTGTGTACAGCCAGGTCCCCATGACCAAGGAGAACTTTATCGGGCTGAACCGCGTGCGGCGACACCACAACGCCATCTTCGTGAGCTTCGCCGACCCCACTGTGCCGTCGGAGTGCTTGGAGGCGGCCCGGCTCAACTGGCAGAGAGTCTGCATCAAGGATTCTGACCTGCAGGTCGAGCAGACCCTCAGAAAGGTATAATAAATGATATATATATATATATATATATATATATCTTGGTTTGCCGGGAAATGCCCGCTGAGATACTTGTCGGTGTTGGGAACGGCAGGATCTTTAATTATTCAAACTTCCAAAGAGTCGGAAGGTTCGTTCTATTTGTGATGTCACAGATTGGGCTCCATACATGCACACCAACTGTTGACTGACACAACTGTGACAACACAAGTACATTTGTGTTCACGTAATTGTGGTTGTTCTAAATTAGATTTACTATAACCGATATGCAGGCTGTCAAATCAAAGGTGTGTTTACATTTTCTTGTTTAAAAACAATTTGACGGAGGCGGCCGCCTCGTAATTCTCTATGCAGGAAAAACCTGGGATATATAGAAGGGGATATGTAGTTTTTATTTTATTTTTTACTTGCATATATTACATTACTTCATGAAACTCCCCCTAGTGGCTTCAACTCAAAGTTATTATTACGACAACCTTGTGTTGTTTCTCCTGCATTTGAGTCACAGCCAAACCGCCACCACCAAAACCATTTTTTCCCTGCACCGTTCTCTTTGCTCTCATGCCTAAACAGCCCAACTGTCAACAGTAGTTTTTTATTTGGACCTTCTCTATGGCGGCGCCTGCCAGGTCCTGCCAGGTCCTGCCAGGTCCTGCCAGGTCTATCGTCTTATCTCCCCGCTGACCTCGGTCCCAGGCGCTGTCATCTCACGATGCGACGCCCGGCTCCCACGAAGCCAGAGATCGGAAATTGCGCTTCGGTAGAGCAGATATTTTTCGGCCAAGCTCGTTGGCCCTCTCCCAGCCTAATCTTCTTTGATCCTGCCGGGTCCTGCCTTATCTTCTCCCCGACTTTGGTAGATGTTTGAGAGCCGGCCCATCTGGTCCCGGAACGCAGTCAAGGGCAACCTGGACGCCCCCCCTGAAAAACTCAAACTGTTGCTGCCCGTCATGGCCTACTACATGGTGAGATTAGATTGTGTATGGAAGAGTATACATCTTCATACAGGAAACATACAGGAAACATACAGGAAACATGGTTAATGCATAAACTGTACAGGATATTATTGTTAATGAATACACGGTTTGTTTGCTGCCCGTCATGGCCTACTGCATGATTACACTACTACACTAGAACACAACTTGAGTTGTACTGCTCTTAGAAGAGCCTATAGAGGATAGGATATAGTTTCTATGCAAAATATACATGTAGGCGTACATATAGGCCTACCGTGTTTTCTGGCAAATACGTTCCTTGAATGTCTGTCAAAGTACATAAACTAGGCAAAGACAAAGTATAGAAATTCAGGTAAGACATCTCAGAGTATAGTTAGTAAATAATAATGTTCAGAAAATATTCTAATCTTAGTATATTGTGTTTTGACTTCCTGAGAACCAGTCGGCTGCTCTGTTCTTGGTGGTTTCCTAGGTGACGGGGCCCTGGAGAAGCCTATGGGTGAGGCTGGGCTACGACCCCAGGAAGAGCACAGAGTCCAAGAAATACCAGATGCTGGACTTCCGGATCCGCTGTAGCACCAGACATGGTAATAGACCTGGGGGGAGTGGGCCGCTTGCAGCCAATCAGAGAGAAGCATATAGGGGAGTGTCCAACATGGGAAGGCTTTGATTGGGATGTCAACACCCTAGCCCTAGATTATCCTGCCCTATCAGGGCAACGTGTGACAGGCTGTCCTCATGCACCAGTATCTCATGTCTATTCCTGTCTTTTATCTCTTCAAGGATATTCTCTGAATGACATGCCAGTGAAAGCCAAGAGGAGCTCCTTTGACTACAGTCTGTCCATCACGTTAAACAAAACGGGTCAGTGCACACAATCACTCAAGAGCTACATGCACTATGTGGTGGCAAACTACTTTACAAAATAAAGGTCCTCTTCAACTCGAGCTAACAGGGTTTTAGAAGTTAAAGGATAACGTCGCCGCTTTTCAACCTTATCTCTATCTATCATTAGAGATATAGTGTTAAAACAACCTTATCTCTATCTATCCATTAGGGATATAGAGTTAAAACAACCTTATCTCTATCTATCCATTAGGGATATAGAGTGAAAAACAACCTTATCTCTATCTATCCATTAGGGATATAGTGTGAAAAACGCCAAAAAAGCCATTTAAAAAGAGGAGCGGGCATCAAACAGGAGCACCGCTAGGTTTCTTTAAAAACATAGCAATGTATCAGTTACTGTGGCGGTAATGTACTCATAGAGTACTACATTACATTTCTGCTGCTAGGACGTCCTCACAAAACACGTCCTCACAAAACACGTCCTCACAAAACATTCAAGTCAACGTGTGCGTGTGCGTGTGCGTGTTGTGCTGTAGGTCCCCAGGCGGCCAGCGTGTCGGAGCTTCCTCAGGAAGGGCCCAGCACCAGCCGCCTTCCCATGCCCGCCCGCCACCAACTAAAGGTCAGCCCACGCCGTGTTGACCCTTCTGGGCAGAGCTGTCAAACTACGTGCAGATGATATAATAATATACTGCATGCATTTTCAATGTTGGGCGAAGAATGTTCTTGGAATTTTGCAGAACATTCTAAGAATGTTCCACAGTGTTCTTGGAATGCTCCGTCTGGGACGTTCCGAGGGTGATTCTTGGAATCGGCCACGCGCTCACTCTGACCTTCCTCTCTCTCGCAGGAGTCGTCTTACATCTTCAGAGAGGGCATGCTGCCCCCACACAGGCAGATGTTCTACCAGCTCTGTGACCTGAATGTTGAAAGGTACAGCACAGCTAGGCTAGCTAGCTTAGCTTGAGCCAGGGGAGTACTGACTATTGACTGCGTTCAAAATGTTTTAAAAAAACAACAACCGTGAATGCAAGTTTACTCTTTCTATAACAGGAGGATGTGATCGTGTTCATATATATCCGTGTATTTACTACATGTATGTTGTGGATATGGGGGTCTGAACCCAGTACCTTTCAGCTGGGACCGCAGTTGCACATCCTGACCACTAGCCTATCCTGCACAACTGTTAGTACATACTACATAGAACTAGTAAGTAACGGATGCAGTAGGCCTACTACCTAACCTACTCACTAGATGTCCGGGCAGTAGAAGTCATCCACTACAATGAGTAGATTGTATTAGCTATTAGCATTAGTATTAGTTATTATTACAGTTGAAAATAACTTGCGGTGGATGTCCGGGCGGTAGAAGAACCACAAAAAGAACTTCTTGACCGAAAAGTTTAGAATAACCAAGATAACCAGTCGTCGTTATTCTTATTATACTGGTGAAAAATTACCAAGATGGCGCCATGGAATGTGTGTGGCGTTGTGTGAAACCCTCCGATACGTTTATGGTGCAGGAAAGCTGTGTTTTATTTATTTCCGTTTGTGCCGTGGGTGCAACCGCCCTTGTGTCCTCCGTCCAGTATAAAGAAAGTGATTGACCGTAACGAGGGCGAGGAGGAAGTGTGCGACGAGAGAGACGGCTGGTGTTTACCTCACACCACCGACAACCTGCGGGACATCATCTCTGCCATGATCAAGAAGATCGTCCGAGCTCAGAAGCCAAGTAAGGAACAGCCCCGCCAACAGCAACAATTTGTTATTCACCTAGCGGCCATCTTGGTTCTAACTACCAGCTGGGTGGGGGGGACCAAGATGGCCGCTAGGTGAATAAGGCCCATGCTAGTAGTAGTGTAATTAAAGGTTTTAAAGGGTCCTGCCCTTCTAAGGGAACCACAGACTCTGGACACTTTTAAAACGGGCATCAAGACTCTTATTTTGTAATGTGTTCATTTAGTTTAGTTTCCAGTTTCATTTAGTTTCAATGCATTGTACAGCACTTTGGTATTGTTCACAATGAAAAAGTAACAATTTCACAGTTCATTTGCATTGAATATTATGTCCAAATATTCACTTTATTTGAACACATCTCTACGTGTCCCCTGCAGCGTTGCTGAGGTTGCCGGTGAAGCGACGGCGGTCTGGCCTGAGGATCCTCTCCAAACGGACCTCACTTGCCGAGAAGCTGGATGAGGACGACGAAGACGACGAGGAGGACGACGAGGACGAGTTCCACCCGTCGGAAGGAAGTGAGAACGAGATGGAGACGGAAATGTTGGATTACATGTGAAACAAAAAGACACCGAGGACAACTGTTCAACTGTAAATAAAGATTTGTGTTTTGGAGGTAAAAGTAAAGGCCTCATGAATCAGCATCTCCAACAAGCACTCGCGCTCCATGAAGATATGCTTCTTAAAGCTAAAAAATGTTTCCTAGTCATGTAATGGTGACCATGCGTTTCTCCTCCCAGTAAGCCATGAAACATGCCAGGTGTAAAGGGGGTTTCCTGTCGGGTCTTTTGAGGGTTTATTTTTAGTGGTGGGAGGTGTGTCCGGCGGAGGGTCTTTATAAGACCTGTGAACAACAGTTACGCAGGTTGTTTCCTGATCATCATGGTGATGAAGACACTGGGGATCTTGGTTGCCATTGCCCTTTCCTTGGGGACGGCTTCGGCTGTGTCCGTGAGTTCTGCAGTTTGTACATTATGACTTCATAGTTATCATTTAGTCACATATACGGACCCCTTTGGTCATGTTAGACATCAATTACTTAGGCATTACGTTGGGAAACCTGAACAGAAAACGGTGCTGACAGATTAGCTCACTTATTTACATATTACATGTTACCCTCCTGTGGATTTGAGATTAAGATGTGTTATGATTGTCATCCATCTAGGAGTCATGAACGAGCGTGTGATATTTACTTGATTCAGACAGCTGTGTGTGAACTAGGGAGGCGTTGTCCTGAACTGTTTCATGAACAACTAGGGTGAAAAGCAGTGTTTACCCTGCCATGTCTCGACATGAATTCATGAATTCAACTGTATTTGGGAAAAGTAAATCTAAGCTTATGAATCAAGCCTGACCATAACACGTTTTCAAAATTGTGATATCAAATCTTTTACTGACACACACATTTAAATCTTTCCGTATCTTTTGATCGAGTTGTGTGTGTAATGCATCCATTTAAGAATCAGTTAAAATCAATGTGGGTAATTTAAAATAAGTTGTAAAAGAAATTGGATTGGATAGTTACCAAATAATAATTATGCAAATAATGTAATAATACTTTAACTAAACTACACTGTAAAGTTTCCTTATGTTTAGATTTTGAGTTGGTTTTCAAATTTCAACAATGTTACAACTTTCAAAATAAAAGTATATTATTCGGCGAGGCTCATAACTGCTGTCGGCCTCCACGGCAGCTGGGTACGGTGTACACAGAGGGAGGCCTGGTGGAGGGCAAAAACATCCGCCTGGGATTCCGTCGCCACATGGACGTTTTCAAGG
>OOFB01011566.1:22523-34544 GCA_900323305.1 Trachyrincus murrayi | reverse complement strand
TCCCGCCTGCCTGAGGTCGTGCGGGGGGAGCTCCGGCGGCTGGAGGAGAAGCTGCTTCTGGGAGACATCACCTTGAAGGGGTACAACCTGACCAAGGCTGCCCTGCTGGGGCCCTACCGCGCCCGGGCAGACCAGCAGCAGCAGGGCCCCGGGGCCGGGGAGCAGACTGGGCCGCACCAGGACTCTGAGGTCAACCCTCCAGCGGCTGAGGCACCCCACGCCCCGCAGAGGATAAACGATCCGAAGCTCCGGGAGGAAACGTCCAGGGGACAGGGGATCCCAATCAGGATCGACGGCCAGCCCGTTAGAGACTCACAGAGGCTCCCGCTGTCTCCCACCGGCCCTCATAGAGCGGAGGAGGAGGAGGAGGTGGAGGAGGAGGCGACGGGAAAGCCCCAGTCCTCCTCCAAGCTGCTGGACACGCTGGTGGGAGGTCTGCCCAAAGCCAAGGGCCCGGGGGACCATGTGGAGGAGGCAGGCGGGTCAGAGAGGGGCCCCGCGGGCAGGAGGCTCCAGCAGTACGACGGCCCCTCGGACCCCGGCTTCCTGCCCTGGGAGAGGAGCCGCTACTTCCATGACGTCCTCCAGGCAAGTCGTTCCCTCCACAGTGAAATGAACATTACTGATGTGAGTCCATTTGTGTTCCTTGTGACTAAAATGAAACGGCCATTTTGGAACCACTTAAGCACATTCTCACCTGTATGTCCGTGTTTTCACCTGTATGTCCGTGTATGTCGTGTTTTCACCCGTGTGTCGTGTTTTCACCTGTATGTCGTGTTCTCACCTGTATGTCCGCGTGGGGGCGGAGCAGGAAGGGGAGCGTCTGGGGCGGGAGCTGGCCTACCGGGCCGACGGCGCCGCCGCTGGCCGGAGGCTGCAGGACACGTTCGCCGACTCTCTGCGCCACGTCAACCGCCTGCTTAACGGGCAGTTCGGCTTCACCTCCCGCAAGGTCCCCGCCCACATGCCCCACATGATCGACCGGCTCGTCATGCAGGAGCTGCAGGACACGTGAGTCTCCGCACGCAAAACGCGTGTGTGTGTGTGTGTGCGTGTGCGTGCGTTCCATTACAATATAATATATATTTGTCCCTAAAGACAAAATACGGTGCTTTAACCACCCGTGCGATTCTCTTCAGGTTCCCGCAGGACTTCGACAGGACGTCGGAGCACCGCGTGCGACACTCGGAGGACATGCAGTTCGCCTTCTCCTACTTCTACTTCCTGATGAGCGCCCTGCGGCAGCTGGACGTGGCTCGCGTCTTCGATGAGATCGACACGGACCGCTCCGGCGTGCTGTCGGACCGCGAGATCCGCACCCTCGCCACCCGGATCCACGAGCTGCCGCTCAGCCTGCAGGTCGGCCGATGGGTTTTATATCGCCTTCTCGTGTTGGACAACCACAATAAATATTATAAACACCGCATAACATACTATGTGCCGAATGTATTTATCATTTTTGTCTTGGGTTTGCCTTTGTGTGTTTACATTATTGCTCAGTTGATCAGTTGATGTAACTTTTTCAAATACAAAAACAACATAATCTTTAGCAGACACACTTTAGTAGATCCTAAAAGTAGCACCCCTATGTACTGAATCGGGAATCGATTTTGAATCGAATCGCGAGATACCGAAAGATTCACACCCCTAATATCGTGTGTGTGTGTGTGTGTGTGTGTGTGTGTGTGTGTGTGTGTGTGTGTGTGTGTGTGTGTGTGTGTGTGTGTGTGTGTGTGTGTGTGTGTGTGTGTGTGTGTGTGTGTGTGTGTGTGTGTGTGTGTGTGTTTACCCAGGATTTGACCAGCCTAGAGCAGATGTTGGTCAACTGCTCCAAGACTCTGCCCAGCAACCTCACCCAGCTGGACATGGTCAGACCCTCCCAGGAGTCTTACTATGACCCCAGCATGGTGAGACCAGTCGAACCCTGACCCGTCAATACTTGTGTCCCCCCCAGCGTATCACTTTCGTTGGGTTCGCTCCCGTTCGTCCACTTCCGATCTCCGCTAACATTTAGCGGGGAAGCTCCACGTGAGCTCGGCTATTTTCTAATATGGGAGAGTACTGACAGTACTCGCTTTGGTCCGATGTTCTAACTTTTTTGCAGAAATGCGTGTGAAGCAGTTCTCTTATATTTGAAAATAGCCCAGCTTGACCGTTCCCCTTGAAAGGAAACGGCAGTATGCCAAAACGACTATGCTATGGTTATTTCCTAAGAGCTCACTGATGTTTTTGACATAATGAGCCAAACTTGAAAGTGTTTGACTGATTTGAGTGTTTCTTGTTGAACCCACAGCCCCCCGTGACCAAAGGCCTCGTGCTCCACTGTAAACCCATCACAGAGCTCATCCACAAGGCCTTCAAGGACCAGAACAAGTACAAGTAGGTCCTCCACGATGGAGCCCAGTGGATCCCAAGGGCCCCGGTGTACTGAAGTACTGAAGAGGCCCGGGCTTCTCAACCTTCCAGATTTCTGCCTAAAAAATGATGAAAATAGTGTTAGGGTTTTGGTTTCAAGTTTTAGGGTTTGGTTTTAGGGTTAGGTTTTAAGGCTAGGGGTTAAGTTTTACGGTTATGTTTTGGTGTGATTTACCTCTCCTCTGTGTGGCAGGTTTGAGATCATGGGGGAAGAGGAGATTGCCTTCAAGATGGTTCGGACCAACGTGTCTCACGTGGTTGGTCAGCTGGACGACATCAGGAGGAACCCCAGGTCAGATGAAGAACTTCTTTAATCACTTTCTAGTTTAGTTTCAGTTTTATCTTTTAAGGGTTCTGTGGTTTCTATTTGAGTTTCAGTTTGAATAGATCCTATTCTATTTAGTTTGTTTAGTATGTATTCTTCTGTTTCCTATTGAAACGAATGACCGCCAGTGTGCTCAGAATATAACAAGAACAACATCTCACTTTGTTATTAATACCTTGTCAGAATAATAACAACTTCCTGCCCTCACAGGAAGTTCATCTGTTTGAACGACAACATCGACCACGGCCACAAGGACGCGGCAACGGTGAAGGCGGTGCTGAGAGACTTCTACGAGTCCATGTTCCCGCTGGCGTCGCAGTTCGAGCTGCCCAGAGAGTACCGCAACCGGTTCCTGCACATGGACGAGCTCCAGGAATGGTACGTCATCAGCGGAGTGGGACACGCCCTCGACAGGCCCTGATGTGCTTACAGCAAACCTGACATTGGCGCGTTTGCATCGGCTGACGAACTGCTGCCGAGTCTGCCGATTTTCGACAGGTTCCAATACAGTCACTGAGATGTGACGGATTCTGTCGGCTTAATGATGGCAGGAGTTTCTTACCGTCTCCGTGTCCTTGGAGTCCCTGCTTGAGCGTAATCCCTCACAATCTCAGCTAGTCTTGCTTCACCTTGAAATAAACCGAGAGCGGTTCCCCCCCCACCCAGCTAGCGTTTAGAACCAAGATGGAACCAAGATGGCCGCTAAGACTCATAAGTCCATAAGTAAATACCAGAGATGCACGGGGTTGTCCCTGCGTTGAGCTGGACATCCATCAAGTGGTTTTGCTTGTGTTTTTTTTGCCAACTTGATTGTCGGGACCCACGGGATCCCGGGCGGTGGTTTAAAGAGGGTCTTGAGACCGGGTCCGGGTCTCTAGCCCTGCCCCCCTCAGCAGCGGCAGCAGGAGGAGGAAAGATCTGGTATTTTAAAGGATCAGTTTAGGATTCTTTAGGATCCACACACACACCGCAGACATTCAACATTCATCAAGCCGTGTCAGCTGAGCGGGTGTTGAGTTAGCAACCAAACAGTGAGTGATGTCACGCTGCCACACACACACACACACACTTTTACCCAGTGCTATCGTATGAGATCTGGTCTCGCGGCGTCCCAGAGGCTAAGCCGTAGAAGCTGAACACGTTTCCAGTTCCTTCCCCAGTAAACATAAATGAAGGTCAACTGTTGAAAGTGACCTATGATGCATCATACACACACATACACACACACACACACATACACACACGCTCACACACATACACACCCCTGAGACCTGAAGGTATCATGTCTGGAATGTGGACAGTATTATCTTCACACATTGCCAGGGCAGGCTACAATAATCTGTGTTTTCATGCCTGCCGGGTGTCAGGTCCCAACGCCTCCACACAAGATATGACCGGTATTTCCAACCCGACAGAAGATGCATTTAGTTCTAGACAGAGAATCACAGCTCTAAAGACCACGTCTTTCTCACCCCGACTCAGTTTACAATCAACTCATTTAGTTTCCTGGATGCGGTTTCTAATGTTATTTCCCTTCTCTCTCTCTCTGTCTATCTCTATCTCTCTATCTCTGTTTCTCTCTCTGTCTGTCTCTCCTCTGTCTTTCTCTCTCTCTGTCTGTCTGTCTGTCTCTCCTCTCTCTGTCTGTTTGTCTCTCTCTTTCTGTCTGTCTCTCTCTCTCTGTCTGTCTGTCTGTCTGTCTGTCTCTCTCTCTCTCTCTGTCTGTTCTCTCTCTCTCTGTCTGTCTCTCTCTCTCAGTTGATACAGCTGAAGCGCAGGCTGTTCCCCAGACGGCGGGTCAGCCGGGAGAGCAACTCCGAGAGGGTGTGAAAGAAAGTTCCCTGTCCTTTGCTTCCCTCCATCCTTGGCTATCGCCACCACTCCTTCTCCTGGCTCTCTACCAACCCTCACCCTCCCTCCCTCCCTCACCCCTCCCTCACCCCTGCACGGGGTGAGAAAGTGAAGGTGAGTGTGTGAGTGTGTGAGTGTGTGAGTGTGTGTGTGTGTGTGTGTGTGTGTGTGTGTGTGTGTGAGGTGAGGCCGACCAAAACCTGGGGGAAAAAAGCAAAGAAAACCGTCATAGTGTTATGCCTCGGCCGCTGTGTCATCACCGACGGTGATAAAGAAAACTAAGCGTAAATACACACGTCGGCAGATGATGGTCGAGTTTAACACTCAGCGCTGCAATGTCCGTCACCCCACCTCTCTCTCTCTCTCTCTCTCTCTCTCGCTCTCTCTCTCTCTCTCTCTCTCTCTCTCTCTCTCTCTCACATACACATATAAACACACATACACACCGCTCCGGTTGTGCCAACAATGTCCAACTCTCTCGTCTCCGTCCTCCCTGGCGTGTGAGAGATGTGCTGTTGAAGTGTGAGACACCGGATCCACCGACGGGTCGGGATGGACTTCCTATGAAGTGGACCCAAGTTTACAGTCTTAACCGCTAACCTTGTGACAGACATTTCCAAGCCTTGACTTGATGATATAATAATAATGATGATGATGATGATAATAATGACTACAATAATTATGACGATGGAAACAGGCGATTGGCCGGCTAATTTGTTTGTCTTGTTTACCTGCTGTTGAAAATCAAAACAAAAAAAACTTGAAGTGCCTTTCCCGACAGGTGTGTAAAATATTGAAATTGTTCCCACAATGCATTTGCTGCTTTGTCAGTTGACCTGTTGTTCAGGCTGTCTGTCAAAACACAACAACACCAAGTCCTCCCGGATAGGTGGTCCGACCCCGCAGAGGCTTTTAATCGTGGTTTTTGTGTTAGGTTAAAATGTGCGAGTAGTTACTCGCTACGTGATGAGGGCCGCCGGTATGTGTCCCCGTGGGACCCGATAGGCTCTGTTTGTGTCTGAAATTCAGACCCTCCACCACCATCCCCTCTCTGCATGCTTTCTAGACGTGTTTTTTTTATTTTTTTAAATGTTAAGGGAACCCCCAAATCACTTTTCTTTTTTTTTCTTCTTCAGTTGGGGCCCTCACAAAGTGTTGGTGAAAATGTCAGTACTATTTTTGCCAAAAAATGTGTGAAGTTCCCTGTAAAATAGAGAATGGAGCGAGTCGGATGTGTTTACTGTGGCCCTTTTTGCACCTGTTCCTCCGAAACACAATGTGTCCGTTTTTTTTGTAACACCTTCACAAATGTTTTTTTTTTTGTTCTCCAATCTCCTGCTAAACCGGGGGTTACTTAACCTTTCCACAATTGTGTCTTTTGAATCTACTATGTGACAATTGCGTCAACTTAAAAATGCCATAGATAGCAGTTGAACGCTTGACGACAGACGCAGACGTTGAACACGTTGAATGATAACACAACAGACTACCCCATAGGATCAGAATTTTTTTGTTGTTGCTGCACTATAAATGGAAAAAAGGCGTTAGCTGGGTGATGACCGTAGTTTACATGCATGCACACTGAGGAACATATTTATAAACTTTCATTTGGATGTGTGCCGAGTCTCTCAGACTGCAATAAAATTATTTTGGTTCACTTTGTGTCTTTGGGTGAGTCGTTGTTGAATCAAGAGACGCCACAGGGTGATTGAAAAGGATTTCTTTATTACAATGTTTTTCTCACACGCGTATTAGAAAGGCTTTCCATTGGATGAAGAGAATAGGTGCATAGTTCCCAAGTCCATCAGGGCTAATAAAAATGATAGTTATCTTTGAGGATAAGACCATGTGCATTATCATACTGTTACATTGGAACTATATGGACCAAAACAATGCGAGAGTGATGGATAAAGAGTGTCTACACCGTAGCAAAAAAATCATTTTTTTTAATCCTAGAGGACCTGAAATGAAAACATCCTAATCCCAAATCACGACTATGAAATCACTCCCCCATTTATACACAGTCATCCATCGATTATTATCAAAACGTTAAACGATCAAATAAGTGTTTTTCCTTTTAGTACCAAATGCTGTACATTTATAACCTATACAAGGTACACATTTGTACAAGGGTGCGGATATACAAGTCCTAGAGTGAACACAAGAACATTAGCACTGTGTGTGTGTGTGTGTATAAGTGTTGGTTGCACCTTGCATAATACTTCAGTGATCACAACACTGCAAGAGTTGTGCAGCTGCCCGACTCCCACAACAATAACCGCTTTAAATATTCACACAACAAAAAAAAAACATGAATTAAAACAAAACATTTAAGGCGTCGTCATTTCAATTCTGTACAATCACATTGAATTCCCATCAGCCCTTAAGGGAGAAGAAAGCAGAACCAGAGGTGTGTGTCCACGCTTCATACGCCGACCAATCCCAGCTCACCGCCAAAATAAAAGCCCCGTGTTCAGCTGTACTCGGTTGTTTTTATCCAAGGCCATGGGGGTGAGATGATTATACCGGGGTTGTTTTTAGTCGAGAGTGTCGACAACGTTCAGCATTAACACACAACCTGCCGTCCCTTCGTCACATTGCAGCTGCACCTTATCCAAACCCAGCATTACACGTTTCATTGGGAATCACCAGAGGTCAGAAGGTTCCTGTATTATTCACCTTTTTCATTTTCAAGCCCTGATTGAGGTCATTTTGGATTGGGTTAACTTTATTTAATAAATAACAAAAGAAGAAGAAAAAAATAAAACATGATTTGAAAAACGGTTACCACACTTAGTTTGGGCAAATATCAAACGTGATCGCGACGGTTCTCAGTGAAACGTTGGATGATATCGAACTACCGTAGTTTCTTTAGTTTTGAACTGAATAACCAGACACGGCGACAACCTCCTCCGTCGTCTGCGGGGTCCGTTTGATATTTGCTCAGGCTAAGCAGTAAAAATTTATTTTGGTCATCGATTTATTAGACAGAGATAAGGGAGCGCCACTTTAACCTACAATCTACTGTTGGACGCCAACCATTGGGCGGTGACGTCCCAGCGCGCGTCTGATTGGCCGAGACCAGCGATCAACCCATTCTTTATCGACACTCACCCCGAGGTTAGTAAGACTTCGGGTGTTTTGTTTTGGTTTGGTTGGCGTTGATAGATGAGAAACTCTTTGATCTTAAATCTAATCTTTCAGGACTTTTGATGTGGTGGGACACCGGGGTTTTGTTTTTTTCTCTCTCTTTATTCTTTGATCTTTCTTATGGACTCTTTGATTATTCAGTGGTCACTTTGTCAAGGCTGCTGTGGCTCGGGTTCGAAGGTCTGTCCTCGTGTTCGTCTGCTTCCAGGAGCGGACGGAGGTCTCGCGTCGTCGTCTCCTCCTCCACCTCCTCCTCCTCCCGCCGGGCAAGTCGTCAGTCGCGGCGGCCGCCGCTGGGTGGTGTGATGCTGAACACCTGGATGCGCAGGTGAGAGGCGATCTGGAGACACACACCTGTGCAGTACCGCGACAGGTCCACCAGGGAGAGCACCTGAGCACAGGGAACACACACACACACACACGTGTTTATGCTACAAACATTCCATACTGCTGATTATTTACGTTACCAGGAAAGGCATCGTCGCTGCAGGACTACAATTCAAGAGATGAAAGAACTACGATTCCCAGCCAGACGGGAGGGAAAAGCAGGAACTGTATTTCTTAGAATTTACCAGCCTCCTATAAGGTCACAGTATGTACTTTTTCCCCCGTATGGACGACATTATTGATGGAGTTCTGTCACTTCCAGGCATGAATGTAAAAGTAATTGGTTATAGTCACTATAATAACAGGTCAGGTGAACATGATCTTCATGGTTAACCCTTTCAAAGACCAGACCACAGATACTACAAACGTGTGTGTGTGTGTGTGTGTGTGTGTGTGTGTGTGTGTGTGTGTGTGTGTGTGTGTGTGTGTGTGTGTGTGTGTGTGTCCGTGTCCAACTGACCAGGGCGATCCAGAGGACGATGTGTTCGTCGATGAAGCTGTTGAAGTACTGGTTGAGGAAGAGGAGTCCGGGGCCAATGAAGGCCGTGTCCGGGAGGTACAGCTCACTCTTCGTCATGTGAGCCACCTGCACGCACGTAATTGTTTGATGTTTACAGAAGCTAACAGCTAAATAAGCCCAGTCTAACTGACTGAATGTATTCACAATAACATGACACACCCAACGGAACGGAAATGCCTGCAACACCGGTAACGTTACTAACGTGTTTTGTTAGTCACGTGAAAGCACTGATATCTTAAAGGGGAAGCGTCTCGCTGAGAGAGAGCGAGAGAGAGAGAGACGTACCACCAGCTTGTTGGAGAGCTTAGCGATGACCAGGCCGAAGGTCAGGAGGTAGAGGCAGGGGTGGTTCTCAAACAGCCGACTGGACGACTTCTTGAAGATGATGAAGGCCAGCGTGAGGATGAGTCCGATGTGGAGGCCGGGGCTCAGCACGCTGGTGTCCTGACAGACACAAACACGCCGCCGCCGTTTACAAACCAACAACATGAATCGACGGATGAAGGGAAGGGTGGAGGAGGGAGAGGTGGAGGAGGGGGGAGGGGTGGAGGAGGGAGAGGCGGAGGAGGGAGAGGGGGAGGGGGAGGGGGAGGAGGGAGGGGTGGAGGAGGGAGAGGCGGAGGAGGGAGAGGCGGAGGAGGGACTCACAGCCACAGTAGAGCCGTTCTTGCCCACGCCACCGTTGAGGATCACATGGAAGTAGTTGTAGCAGGAGTACAGCGCTCCCCCGATGATACCCACGATGGGGAACGTATAGAGCTTCACACCCAGGACCGGCAGCTGGCGGGAAAACACGCGTGCACGTTAAAACACCCCCACGCCGCCCGCACCGCGAGTCTTAACGGCTAATTTAACGGTAAAACACCGGCGCTTTTTGTGAAAGCAGAACAGGCATGCCGAGCAAGATGGGGCCGATAAAGCAAAAGAGACATATTGATATACATTTATATATATTATAGATATATATTAGATATAGCTATATGCAGGTGAGATTGTCAGCTTTTTAAGCCAGATCGTGGCTAATAGAGATGACCCGTTGCCATGGCGTTCGCTAACCATAATATTTACCTGCTTCTCACTTTACGTTTAGCCGTCAAGCCTCCGGAGGCAGCACAGAGTGAAAGTGAAACACAAACTCTTTAATGACTAAAACCAAACCGACAGGCGCTACATACTAGGGATTGGTTCAGCGAAGGAAGTGACTCTACAGCAGCTGTGTGTGTGCGTGTTGTGGTGCTGTGGTGCGTGTGCGCGTCTCCATCCTACCGTTGCCTGCCAGAGGCCGACTCCGCCGAAGGCCGTCATCAGGTACATGTTGATGATGGCAAGCTGCACCTCCGTGACGTCAACCCTGGAGGAAAGGAGTTTTGTTATGCTTCCTACTGAACTGGGACAGTCGCCACATTACAGTCCCTACGCCTGCCAACTACTTGCAATTGAGACACAGCCAACGTGTGATCGGTAAGTGTCCGTCCGGCGGTGACACTTACAGGCCGAAGCGCAGGGTGCCGGACACGTAGGTCTGCCAGTGGGCACAGAAGAACATGAACATCCCGATGAAACCACAGAAGAAGATCCAGTCGGGGTACCAGCCTATCCCACACGATATACAGGTTCCCACGGCAACAAAGACTGTCATGTGTTGGGTGTGGGGGGGGGGAGAGAGAGAGAAGCAAGGGTCAGTGACATTGAAAAAAACAGAAGTACTGACGCTGCTGTTTGCATTACAAACAGCGGTCGTGTAAAATGTAATGCAATAAGAACTTCTCCATTCTCTTTTCAAGTCTTACGTCTAATGGTTGAAACTTTTGAACTTTTGAACTTTCGAACACGAAAGTGCAGTGAGAGCACTAGCCCTCTCCCATCATCATCATCATCATCATCATCTAAACACTTATGGACATCGTCTCAAAAAGCTCCAGGCCCTTTGGCGCAAGCAGGCACCTGTAGAGACGGCATCACAGCCGTGGTCGAAGAGTTCCCCGAGGGCGGAGCTGCTGTTGGTGCGCCGGGCCTGCTTCCCGTCGATGGCGTCCAGGGACTGGTAGATGAACAACCCCAGGGCGCTGACGATTAACGCCCATGCTGGAACCTGCCGGGACACCCGCCACCAATACAGGCTTTTAGTCAGAGACAAGCGAATAGGAGGGAGTTTCACTCACACAATGTCATGCACAGTCGAAGTGGCCATCTCGGGACTTTGTCACCATTATGTAATGGAATAAACCACAGGGTTTCCCATTATTTCAAAATAATGGACGAGCAACGTCGGCTTCGCCTCGGAACTGGAAACCACCCCCGGAGTGGTTTCTTCCGCTTACACCACAGGTACCAACAATGATGAGAGATATTAGTTAGTTTCATCTATAACGTTATTGGTTGTTTATCGCCTTAATCGGCTGAAATTAAAATAAGAATAATAACTTGCTTTGCTTGGTGATTCTAGATTTTTCAGTCAAGTACCAAGATGGCGGCTTGAACTTCTTTCATGGAACCTTGAGATCACATGACTGAAACCCTCCTATAGGATAGCATCGCGTTACACCGTGGGAGTAAAACACAGTACGGGACACTTTCATTAAAAAAGGGAGAGTTCAAACAAGAACAAAAAAAAACAGGTTATGTCTTCATGGAACAAGGCCGCTGAGGAGGCTGCCAGGATAATACCAGCCTTCCTGAAACAGATTTGAATCATGTGACAGTGCGACAGTATTTTCCGTCAACACGGTGAAATTGCCATTTTTGAATAACGACAACAGAACATGCTGACGTGAGAGGTCTCTCTCTGCTTATGTCAATATAGCGTCTGTCTTCTGACTTTACTTGATTACTCTAACTGGTTAATTCCAGGATGTAGCCAATCAGGAAGCTAGGGACGGGTTGACCTTTAACACAGTGGCCTCTTCAGTCTACTGTGACTACCACACAGTCCAACAACACTGGTCTCTCTTCTTCCTTGCAGCAGCCAATTACACCCGTGTCCTTTGTGCCCCCCCATGGCTATTTCATAGCAGTCTTGATTTTGCTGCTTATACAGTTGTAGTGTGTGTGTGTGTGTGTGTGTGTGTGTGTGTGTGTGTGTGTGTGTGTGTGTGTGTGTGTGTGTGTGTGGCACAAGGAGAGATTCGCACTAGCACATGAAAATATTTCTAACCGTAAACATTCAGGCTGACCTACGTGACCTGGCCGGGTTCGCTTCTCTGTGTGGGGTCGGATTCAACCCCATCTGGACGTGTGTGTGTGTGTGTGTGTGTGTGTGTGTAATTCCGTTCCCCTGTAGTTTGGCTCTTTTTACTCCATGTAGGCCTAATCACTGAAGAAGAAGACAGCTAGCATCAACCCGTGTTGTGCAGTCAGTCCATGGCGTGTGCAT
>OOFB01011548.1:2065-17523 GCA_900323305.1 Trachyrincus murrayi | reverse complement strand
TTTTCTCCCCCCCCCCCCTCCAGCTGACATCCTCATTTTTTTTTTTTTTTTTTTTTTCCCCCCCCCCCCCCCATTTGTGATGGGGGTGGGGCACTCTTCTCGGACCTGCAGTAGGAGTTGCCATAGCATTAGAGGCGGTTTATAAATAAAGAACATCACCAGAAAAGAGGCACGTTTAATGCCAGGACATGCCACTCATGGTACCCTGTCGCCCTTAGGAATGGCTCTTTTCAAATCTTCAAGTTGCAGTACTTATAAGCGTGTAAATCGGACCAGAATGGTACTAGGTGTAGAATAATAGCTCCATCTACCCTTCTTTGGCATGCTAAAACGTTTATCACCTGGTAGCTTTCTTCAAGTACATGGCAGCACACCGAGCCGTCACCATGACTACTGATGCAGCACTGACTGTTACAAGTAAAAACTGAAGTATTCTGTATGTCAGGGGCAGCCTCGCTGTGAAGCACGCACTCATCCGTTATCACCATAGAGATAGAGCACGGAGAGGCTAACTGCATGGAGATGGTTAGCGTTTGTTCTATGAGGCATTACTATTGTTTCTACACCACCAAGTTTGGCAACTTGACAAATTGTAGGGGTGCATGATATATTGACTCAATACCGATATCGCAATATCACATTAAGCAATGTCAAATCAAAAATGTATTGGGGTTCGTCCAATATAACGGCCCGATATTTGCGTTTTTGTTAATTATCGGATATCGGCCTGTGGACATCATCCACCTCCGTTATTAATAATGTGTGTCCCCTATGCCTATATGAAGTCAACTGCTCCATTGCTGGAATGTGATCAGCTCTCGTTAATCATTTCTCATGAGCGAATGTTGACAAAATTCCCCCTGAACCTCCCGGGCAAAATAAAATAAACGCAGTCAAAGTAAAAGTCCCACACTTTGTGCCTGGCTAAATGTAAAGTTTAAAGTAAAATGCTTCTTGGGGCTGTTAGTCTAGCCACTTATTTATTTTTGTTGAAAAACAAGAATGAATGCATGAATAAATAAAAAAGAAGTAAATGACTTCATTTAAATGGCAAAATGTATGGGAATTTGACTTTTTTAGGTTTGGTAACAGATTTGTTTTAAAAAAAGCATCTGTGTGGCAGCGCCACCGGTGCTCATCGTTAACGGCCCACTTAAGTTAAGACACGTGGCTTTGAATGATGGGGTACTTCAAATGAGCATAAAACTAAAAAGGTGGTCTGTACATAGTGGAAGGCTTCTTGTAAGATTGCACCGCAGCACTAGGTGCTGTTCAAGAGCAACTCTCGCACTGTTCTGGATGACTGATCCTAACTGGATTCTGTTACCTAATTACAGACGGTAGCGCTCTTTGATATATTTTGCCCTCATTTTAACATTGAAATAAACTGAAGAGTATTTAGTAAACCCTTGTGTTGTAAGAGCACTTGTTGTTTCCGTATGTTGTGAATCTATTTTGATGCCTTTGGGTTTTTACATACATTTTAAGAACATCTGAATGTATATCCATCGCAATGTTCATGAACGATATCGCAATATCACGTTTTGTCCATATGGTGCACCCCTAACAAATTGCCATATGTTGAGAACATGGCAGACAGGCACGGGTTGTGTGTTGACCGTAGGCCTGTGGCAGCGTTGGGTGACATCTGTACTATACCACTATTGACCCGGAGTTGTGCCTCCGACCACCCCTTCTGTCAACCTTTTATAGAAAACTTCTGTTCTGACAACCATTAATGTGAAACATCCTTTAATAACGACAATCAGTCACCGATCTATCCTGTTGGAGGAGTTTTGGAAATCCTATTGAGGAAAGTATTGTATTGGAGTGTTTGGGGCCAGCACAAGGCTGGACGTTAATGGTTGTCAGTTAATGCAAACCTTATCGTAGCTTCCCGTCTCCATGTTTCAGTTGCAGTTACTCTTTATTGTTTCATGGTTCAGCAGCTGGCCTTGTAGCTACTTCCTCCTCCCATCACTCCTTCCTCCTCCCATCACTCCTTCCTCCTCCCATCACTCCTTCCCACCTTATGGTATCCACAGCATCGGCCGCGGCCTTCTTGGTTCTCAATGGTGTTTTCTTCCTCCTACTCCTCCGTGTAGTTAAGGAGTCTCTGACGCTGGTGTTTGTTGAGACCAAGAAGGGAGCCGATGCCCTGGAGGACTTCCTGTACCGCGAGGGCTACGCCTGCACCAGTATCCACGGAGACCGCTCCCAGAGGGACCGAGAGGAGGCCCTGCATCAGTTCCGCTCTGGACGCTGCCCCATCCTTGTGGCCACTGCTGTATGGGACATCACTCACGCACAATCCTTTAGCTGAGCGCATGTCCACCTGGCTCCGACGATAACCCCTCGCTCTCTCTCTCGTTGTGCTCCTCTAGGTGGCGGCCAGAGGTCTGGACATCTCCAACGTGAAGCACGTAATCAACTTTGACCTGCCCAGTGACATTGAGGAGTACGTTCACCGTATTGGCCGTACGGGACGTGTGGGTAACCTTGGTGAGTCGTGTTTTCGTCAGAATCGGTTTGTGAGTACATGCTGTTGGTTTCCCTGTGGTACGCCGGTATTAAGAGTTCCCTACTGCTCGTGTGTGCAGGTCTGGCCACGTCGTTCTTTAACGACAAAAACAGCAACATAACCAAAGACTTGCTGGACATTCTGGTGGAGGCCAAGCAGGAGGTCCCCTCCTGGCTGGAGAGTCTGGCCTACGAGCACCAGCACAAGAGCACCACCCGCGGACGCTCCAAGAGGTGACTTCAGGCTCCTTTGTCCCTTTTTCCACGGCTCTAATTACCCCATGATGACCCACGCGGCACGAACACCATTCTGACTTTTGGCCTCCCTGTTTTGCAGTCGGTTCTCTGGCGGATTCGGAGCCAGAGATTACCGCCAGACGCCCGGTGGTGCCAGCAACTTCGGCGGTGGTGGCTTCGGCGGCGGTGGCTTCGGCGGCGGCGGCCGTGGTGGCGGCCGCGGCACCGGAGGAAGCCGTGGCGGCGGAAGCGGAGGTCAGTAACGTCTTTGTGTTTTGAAGCTTGCCCGTATTATATTCCGCTTCTGTTGAGGTGTCGCGACAGCTGCTACAAACCTGTTCAACGACATTCCCTCAACATACCAAATCTGACCGTCTTGTCTCGAACTCCGCCAGGTGGTTTTGGCGGCAACTTCCACAGCAACGACGGCTACGGCGGAAACTACAGCCACTCCGGCAGCGTGGACTGGTGGGGCAACTAGGCACCGTAGGAGCAGGTTGCCATGCCAACCCAGGCCCCCACGGAAACCACATGTAAACTTTAGCCAGACCATAACAACCCCCCCCCCCCCCCCCCCCCCCCCTCTGTGTAGCTCCATTGACACACAGTACATTACCGACCCTGATTCTCTGCCTCCCACCACGTGGAAGTGCGGTGTGATGTAACCACAAGTCACCAGCGCCTACCGGAGCCCGCAGAGATCCTTTACACCTCACAGAGCATGGACGCTGACCGGACGCTGACCGGCCGAGTCCGACCGCAACCTCGGACTCATTGTTAAGAGTATTTTTTTTTATTATTATTATTATATTTTTTTTTTGATGGAAACAAATAACCTGAGGATCATTTGTATGTTAATGTATGTGCCTTTTTGAATCTTAAAAGAGAAAAAAAAGGAAATCTTATGTTATCATTTCACCAAATGAACTTGGCCTAGAGCTCTAAATTTGTTATTACTGTTTTGTTATTTGGTGAGAAGCAAAATAAGCTTGGACTTAATCAAACCTTGGCAAACACTGGGGGCGTTTCGGCTCGCACGAGTCATGATTCCATTCGAACTTCAAATTAATTGCAGGGACATCATGTAGCCTTTTCTACACGTGGCTGACGGAGCCGTCGGTATAGGATGCATCTCCCCTGGGGGACATTCCCCGCACGGGGAACAAAACTGATTCCAATATTAAGAGACAAAGAGTTGGATTCCTTATCCTTCTGCGCTCACTCTATCCTGGACCAGCTCCTTTTTAAAAGGACATGGCAGTCTTTGAAATAGCCATTCCTATTGTGATCTTAATTAACAGTCATTAAGCCCAGTGCCAACGCTCAACTGAGGCTAAAACTAGGATCTACGATGCTGGAACTTACTACTCCAGCATTTCTCAATTGACTCGACAGTGTTACGGCAGCTAGTCTGTTACTAAGTGCTAGCTACATAAAGTGGGCGGTGTTTTTTGTTCGTTTTTACTCGAGACATTTCGGTGCGGCGGGTGACGTGTGCGGTAAAGCGAAAAACTGGGTCAGTTTTTTGATTTTTCTGGAATGTTTCTCTTGATGTGTATCGAAACAAAAAATGCCAGCCATCCCAGAAGGTGAAGTTCAACATGGCTGCACAAGGACCACGGCATCGGCGGGCGAGGGCGTTAGCGTGACGTCGGCACCGCCGGGAGATCTGTGGGGGGGGGTGGGGCCGACCGTAGGGCCCGGACGTTATTCTACGCATGCGAGTGTTTTGTTTTTTGGTCAAGAAGGAAAGGCGGGGTGTGAACTGAGTCGCAGGCTTAACTTAATTACGAAGGTTTTTCTCTTTTTCAAGCTGCGTTGGGAGGCATGGTTCATCTTAAAAGGCAACAGGCATTAGAGTAGTCACCGAGGTTTGACCGTGGTCCGGCAGGAGGACGGAGCAGGGCGTGGCTGCTGCTGCTCCACCGGCCGGCAGGGGGTTAGGCGTAGATTCCGGGGGGGGGGGCACCACCATTGTTGTCAGGTGGCGTTGGTTTCCATCGCTGCATTTACAAACCGTGGCAGGGAGGGAGGCCAAAAGAGATATATATATATTTTTCTTGGATTAGGGTTGTCCGCTCGGACATAGTACTGTCAACTCCTCTGGGAGTTCATCTGCTCAGACGTGCGTAACAAAGCCCTGGCGCCTGTGAAGCCAGACCAGGCGTTTCCTCTCGGAGGAGCAGCCAATGAGAGGAGAGATGGAGTATTTCACCTTTTTTAGTGCTCTGTGTTGCTCCTCAGGTGTGTTGTGCCTTGAAACATTTTTTTTTTTTTTTTTTAAAGAAATTGAAAGCGGATGCACTGACAGTGTTGAATTTAGGATCGAATGGTGCTACTTGATTTAGGTGTGTAGGCCCTTTGTATGTGTGTGTGTGTGTGTGCCCATCAAGTTTTACAAAAGTTATTTTATTGCACATCTAGAGTTTTATATAGATGTCTTGGATATATGTCCTTACGCTTCCAAATGTGTGTGTGTGTGTGTGTGGTGAGGAGGTGGCGAGAGACGCAGCTTGTTTACAAAGGGGACGGGTTCTCAACGTTAAACCAGGATTTATTTGGGACCAGGGGATTTAGCAGTTGGGGAATTTAGCCATTTGCACACAGATTTCTAGATTCTACTTTTGCTGCTAGTTTTGTGTAATTTATTAAGCATTTTTGACAAATATTTATTTTTGTAAGCCTCAAAGTGATTCTTTGAAAGTTTCAGAAACTTGACCAAAAGACAGTACAAAACACTGGCACTTGAATGTTGAATGTCACCTGTATGCGTGAAATTTATATATTTCGGGGTAGTGTGAGCTTTTTAATGTTTAAGACGCATTGGACTCAGTAATTAATATCCACAGCTGTTTCAAGGCCTCCTCAGGGCCATACATCTCTATTAGATTCCCAATTGGCCATCAAATTGGAATGGAATTGACAAAATGCCAAGGTTTGGAATAAAGTTGTGTAAAGAGCAAATCAATTTCCTAAGCGTATCGGTGCAGAAGTGTTCAGATTCTCCAATTGTGTGCATTGTTTGTTTCTTAACTCTTAATTTGACCTGATGACTATATTTCTTTTTTCTCCAGTGAATGTCTGGCACATGGCAATCTGTAAAGAAACAAACATGTGGTTTATTCTCCTGTTGTTGCATTTGCATTATGTGGTACCTCTCGTGTTTTCCCAGACGAGTGCGGAGCAGGTCGCCATGGCAACGTGGCTTCCAGCCTCCGCCACAACCTACCCCGCGCTCCCGGAGGAGAAGCCGAGAGCTCTTTAGATGTAGCCGTTGCTTTCCTGTACTAGCTTAGATGCTAATGCACTGCATGAGGAACACTCAGCTGTGCGATTTAATGTATGATTTTACCAAATTAAAGTTTGAATGCAAAAGTATCTGGAAATAAAGCATGTTTATTGATGATTTGCCGAGGAGACTGTCGTTGGCTGGTAGCCCTTTGCGTTGTGTAGCTGCAAAGTGGGACGGTAGCAGAACTGCGTTAAACGTAAAGGTTTACTTATTTTTGAAAAATATATAAAACATTTGTATAGTCAACTGTGTCTGTATTTATTTCACCGCTGAAATGTGACAAAGTGAGTGGATAAGAAATGGGGCCTAGGTTTGTCTTTAATACCACTAGTCTATGGAGCAAAGAGGTAGTAATACCTCTAGTCTATGGAGCAGAGAGGTAGTAATACCTCTAGTCTATGGAGCAGAGAGGTAGTAATACCTCTAGTCTATGGAGCAGAGAGGTAGTAATACCTCTAGTCTATGGAGCAGAGAGGTAGTAATACCTCTAGTCTATGGAGCAGAGAGGTAGTAATACCTCTATCTATGGAGCAGAGAGGTAGTAATACCTCTAGTCTATGGAGCAGAGAGGTAGTAATACCTCTAGTCTATGGAGCAGAGGTAGTAATACCTCTAGTCTATAGAGCAGAGAGGTAGTAATACCTCTAGTCTATAGAGCAGAGGTAGTAATACCTCTAGTCTATGGAGCAGAGGTAGTAATACCTCTAGTCCATGGAGCAGAGAGGTAGTAATACCTCTAGTCTATAGAGCAGAGAGGTAGTAATACCTAATCTATGGAGCAGAGAGGTAGTAATACCTCTAGTCTATGGAGCAGAGAGGTAGTAATACCTCTAGTCTATGGAGCAGAGAGGTAGTAATACCTCTAGTCTATGGAGCAGAGAGGTAGTAATACCTCTAGTCTATGGAGCAGAGAGGTAGTAATACCTCTAGTCTATGGAGCAGAGAGGTAGTAATACCTCTAGTCTATGGAGCAGAGAGGTAGTAATACCTCTAGTCTATGGAGCAGAGAGGTAGTAATACCTTATCTATGGAGCAGAGAGGTAGTAATACCTCTAGTCCATGGAGCAGAGAGGTAGTAATACCTCTAGTCTATGGAGCAGAGGGGTAGTAATACCTCTAGTCTATGGAGCAGAGAGGTAGTAATACCTCTAGTCTATGGAGCAGAGGGGTAGTAATACCTCTAGTCTATGGAGCAGAGGGGTAGTAATACCTCTAGTCCATGGAGCAGAGAGGTAGTAATACCTCTAGTCTATGGAGCAAAGAGTTTGGTAAGACAATATGTCTGCATCAGTGCCGGTGCCCCTGCTGCTTCACATGAATTGCTGTGGCTTTCGTTATTGCGCCAAGGACATCTATTTTGATCCCATTGGCTGCCATATAATGGCTGTTTTAAAATACAAATTAAACTAATTTGCCCAGCTACTCAAACCACGACAGAACTCCGGAATGAAGCAGGATCCTAGAAGCGGTACACTTGTCCGTACCTTGCGTTGATATCCATGACATGAGTACTAATACGATCCGAAGCCCCACCCCTTTTTCTCTATCTCCGTGTGTGTGTGTGTGTGTGCGTGTGTGTGTGTGTGTGTGTGTGTGTGTGTGTGTGTGTGTGTGTGTGTGTGTGTGTGTGTAATCTTTAATCTGCGTGGAGTGCTGCGTTATGTGTCGAAGTGACAGGCCCGTGTCCTGCGTCGGGGCCCCAGAGTGGCGCTTTAACCGCTAAATCCTGGCGACCGCTCATCATCTTCACCCCACCCCTCTCATCCAGGGGATTTGACTACCATTAAGAGAGTGCTTCAACACAAATAACCCCAGCGGGAGGATGGTTTGTACAGAGGCACACATAACTCTAATCCATCCCCTTTCACAAGGGCTGTGTCAGGCACACGGGCTCGTCCTGCGAGCTGTAGGCATCTAGACAGGCATGGGATAGGCAGCAGGGCCACATGTGCTGCAGACATACGGACCATGAAGTTGATCACACATGGAAGCAGGCAGCGGCATCAACAAACAAGTAAGAATCTATTAAATTCATCTATCGTTTTTGTTTTGGAAATATTCATCTTTTTAAGCAATATTTCATGAATATTGTTTGACATAACCCGTTGAATCTCCACTAGCCTGCTGACCTCCATTTACACATCTGAAGTCATTGCCGTTTCTCGTCATCCGCCGTGCTGGTATGATGTGATCTGTTGTACTCTTCTAGGTCTTTAATCCTGGCATGTCCCACATGAGAGACGGCCGGCATGTTAGCTGTTACCGCCTTCACTGGTCAGTCTCACTCTCTGTTCCTCTTTTCATTAGCTCACTGTCTCGTGTGATGGCAAGAGTCTGTTGGATGACCATCCTATTTGTCTTAAGTGTTGATGTGAAGAAATGTAGTTTTGTATAAATGCATAAAAAATGCCTTTTACAACTTTTAACAAGACTTAAATTAAATTGAAGATTGCTGTGGGGAAAAAACAAAGATAAAGCATATATACATATATATATATATATATATATATATATATAGAGAGAGAGAGAGAGAGAGTGACCCTTTCTTCCACACATACCTTACTGGGTGATCACATTAACAGCCAGAGAGCAACTCTGCACAACCACTGGATCGAGAGGTGAAATCCCGAGCAGACAATGCTCATTGTTGTCGGAGCTAATCTCTCCAGCGTAAGCCCTTCTTTCTTAATCACATCATCGTTCCGCCATGCCTGTGGCGGCTGTGAAAGAGACAGTTTAGCCTGAAAATAGTACCCGGCCTGCCTTTCAACGTGACTCAAACATCCGATCCTTTACTGGGCCCTGCAGGCTTACGCAGCAGCCCTTGGTGATGTGTCGGGGGAAGCTCTGTTCAGTGCTGTGTGTTTTGTGGCTCTGAGGTTCCTGGCGACTGCATCCTACACTAGACCTGGGTTCCTGCCATCATCACTAGCTGTTCTAGTTCATTAGACTTAGCTAGAATGGGTGACGTCACATTCATGAGATGGGTCACCATTGAAATGACCACATTGGACTTTTGAATCGATCATTTGAGACCCTGCCTGTGTCCTGGCCCTTGTGTGGTCCCCACGTGTTTCCAAGTGAGTTTCCTTTTGGATACTCGTCTCCAAAGACATGCACGGTGTGGATGTGCAACTCCAGGATGAACGTCAAGGGATGTTTGAACGACTGTTTGAACGACTGACACAGGCAGTGGTAGATTTACGGGGGATTTGTCAAAGCTTTTTGAGAAAATAAATTCCCACGGTAAACTCACCGTTCTACTTTTCCCCTCTCCGTAATGACAAGTATTCTGCATTCTTTGGCATCATGACTCAGAGACATTTTGGTTATTTCCCTTGTGTTTGGTTGTCAACAGCTGGCTTGTATAACCATATTGAGGCTGAAAAGGAGAGCACTACCCTAAAGTGTTCAAATCAAGTCAGTGAAAGCCCATTAGGAAACTATTAGGAAATCCATCTGTTCAAAAAAAATGTGGCCTCAAATAAAGACAGAATTGTAATGGGACGTTTAGAAGGGTTGAGAGCGTAGACTATATGGGACAGACACTCGGAGCTGCATCAAATACACCCGGCTAATTGACTTTGCTATGGTGTAAAACCTGCTGTTTCAATCAGGGCAGGTAATGTGTCACCTTCATCCCTATTGACTCGTGAAACCATCGGTCCTTGGCCCGGTATGCCCGGTATGTCACTGATTTCGTTTTTTCTTGCTTCTCTGTTTGTTCTGTGAACTCCTCAACCTCAGTCTCCGCGCTGTGCCTGCTGCTGCCCCAGGCCGCGCTGGCGGTGTGGGCATGCGTGCGCGCCTGCCCCGCCTCGTGCACCTGCACCCAGGAGAGGAGCTGCAGCGTGCTGTGCGACCACTCGGCCCTGGCCGAGCTGCCCAAGGAGTTCCCCTGCGAGGCCTCGTCCATCAACATAGACAAGAACCGGCTCAAGTTCCTGTCCGAGCGGGCGTTCGGCACCCTGCCCTCCCTGCGCAGCCTCTCCCTGGGCCACAACAACATCTCCTTCATCACGCCTGGAGCCTTCAAGGTCCCACCTCAGCCCCCCCCTGCAGATTCACCCCCGCAGCGTATTACTAGAGCACACGTTGTTATTATTAAGACTACTGTATATCTACTTAGACTACGATAAGCGATAACCGCATTCGCATATCTAAAGCTTAATTGAACAGATTGCTCTGCTGCTTTCCTGCAGGGCCTGCCCAACTTGGTGAACCTGAAGATGGCCCATAACGAGTACATCAGTTACCTCCACACGCGCACCTTCACGGGGCTGAAGAAGCTGGCGCGCCTGGACATGTCCGACTGCAACCTGTTCAACATCCCCGACCGCATCTTCCTCGAGCAGATGGCGCTGAGGGAGGTGCTCTGCTTCCAGAACAAATTTCGGAGGATTCCAGGGGCCTTCAGGGACATGGTGAACCTCACACACATCTACCTGGAGAAGAACAAGATCGAAGCAGTGGCCTACAACTCCTTGCTAGGCCTGGGTAACCTCAGGTATACATCACACCAGTTCCCTGTGATCTTAAAAGTGACCTGAAAAGTAATTGTAGCGTAGAAATCCAGTTAATTGTCATTCTGCAGGTACCTGAACCTTGAGGAGAACAGGATAAAGGTCATCCATTACCGGGCCTTCCAGGACCTGCTGCGCCTGGAGAACTTCTACATCAATGACAACGTGCTGCCGGACCTGCCGCGGGACTGCTTCAAGGGCCTCACCCGCCTCAAGATGCTCAACCTGGGGGGGAACCTGCTGACCAACGTGTCCAAGACCTGGTTCAGTGACCTGGTGGAGCTGGAGGTCCTCTACCTGGACAGGAACCGCTTGCTCACCATTGAAGAGGGCTCCTTTGAGAATCTTACCAGTCTGATCACCCTTCACCTAAACAGCAACAACCTCACCGCCTTGCCATTCCATGTCTTCCAGCCCGTGTATTTCCTGGGGCGCCTCTACCTCTTCAAGAACCCCTGGGAGTGCGACTGCTCCCTGGAGTGGCTGAAGGAGTGGATGGAGAGTTACAAGCTGGTGCGGAACATCCCCTGTGCCTCGCCCTCCTCCGTGGCCGGCCTGGATCTGGGCACGGTCGTGTTCGGCAGGGCCAACGGCTCCTGCGTGGACCCCCCTGAGCTGAACGCCACGGCGGCCCCGGCGGCGGCCCTGTCCACCACGGAGAACCGCTTCAACAGCCTCATCTCCAAGCTGCTCCAGCTGGAGCTCTGGGACGAGATGGGCAACGGCACGGAGGGCCTCCTCAACGCCACCCTGCTGGACCCGGAGGAAGCGCTGCTCTCCGCGGGGGTCCGGGGGCAGGCGGTCCAGTCAGGTGGGCCCCACATTTACCTCCTCGTCGTGTGGTTCCTCTTGGGTTTCAGCGACTGCTCGGAGATTGGCTTTCATGTGTTTGGGACATGAAGAAACGACGCAAACGGTGTTGAGATTAGTGATCGGTGGAACTGTGCTCGTTAGGAATAAGACGCCAATAAGATGGACGGTGTTTTTCATTTCACTTTGAAACTGTGACAAGAAATTGGGATGCTTTTTCCCCCTCTCCCAGTGCATGGTGTACAGTCTGAGGAGCACATGTCTCAGTGATTGATTTGAGCCATTCTGTCCAGATGGACACGCTGTGCGCTGGGACTCGGGATGGTTATGCAGAACATTAAGACGACGATCTCCTCTAGGGTTTACCAGGGTTGCTTTGCTACGGTAACACATCGGCTTTCAGCACATTGGAATCGAACTGTACGCTTGAAATCAGAATCAGAACCTGCGGTTAAGCGACACCTCACAAATCACAAACGTACGTTTAATTGATATTATGTAAGCATCACACACCTATTCAATGTTTCCCTCCACCTCTGTGTGTAATCGCGGGGGAGATAAGAGCAAGGGTCTCCCCCACCTCCCCCTCTGTAGTCCTCTCCTAAACACATGCCCTCTCTCCCTTACGGCTCTGGACATGTAGGTTCAGCTGCTCTTCATAAATGCATTAATCTTCTTATCGCATGCAGCGTGTGCCGTGTCCTACGGTGTAACGTGATAGAGGGACATTATCATCTCATCTGCTGCCTATGGATGAACCGTTAACCCCTTGTATGTATCTGACCACTCTATATACGTTCAATAATATCCACCTATAGGTTTGAGATGAGCCATATGCCGGCCTGTGGATAAGATGGACGCCTCTCGTTGTGTCGTTTGGCCGGGGGCCAAGCATAGGTCCTAACATGTCTCTGTAACATGTAGTGTAGCAGGGTGTTCATGACCGCACCGATGTTTCTCTGTGTGTAAATGGAACATGTCTTTTGTTGACTTGGCACCGTAACCCAGCATCAGCAGCATTATATTTGTACCCATTCATCTCATTTCCCCTACTGTCTCACGCAATATATATTAGATATTATCATTGTTTTTTCCTAATAAAGAAAAGGCCGTTTTAACATTCAACCGCCTGAAAAAGCAAGGTTTTTTTTCGTTGCGTCCGAAAGGCGTTAACATCCATCGACGGTGAACTAATCTGTGCTCCTGTCAGCCCTTTTAATGTGGGATTAGACCAGACTAAGACTAGCCGAGCAGCGAGGACACGGGCCCGCAGGCTCCATCTCTCCCATGAATCAGTGGTCTAATGTAGCTACTTTTATCCCGTACCATCTAGAGAACACACGAAGAAGGACCTAGAACAGCACAAGGGGTGAAGTCCCTTGGTTGATGACATGGCCTCTGACCCGGCCCCTTAATGTTTTACATGGGATTCTTCATGTTGAGATTTCCTCTCGCCAGTGGAGTTCAGCACATGGTTAAAAGTGAACCATGTGAATGTCACATTTCCATTCATGGAAAACGTGTCCCAACAGCGTTGCTGAAAATTCCAAAGGATTCTTTCTCATGTCTTCCACTGCATGTCGCTTATGGAAACATGCCAAAGAAATAATATGCTGTTGATATGCAAGTACCGGTATGTACGTTGAACATTTTAAAAGATCTTATTTTAAGGGACTTTAAGCAAATATAAAGAAAACATTATTTGGAATTGAAGGTGAAACACAAGAGAAGTATATTATACATTTTATATATTTTTGTTTTGCTGTCACATCTTAATGCATGTTATCAGATCAAGAATGAGCTTTAGAAAACAGTGCTGACGTAACGCGGGATGTTTTTAAAACATCAATCCGATACGCGATTACGTAATATCGTGTCCTAGCTCTCGTTCTGATCACTCAGTGGAATTGATCAAAAACACCACAGAGGACAACACTTTCCTGAGATTGCAGCCTTTGTCCAAGGTTACCCAACACCAGTCCTGGGCACCAAAGAGCACAATCTCTCTCGATGTGCACCACAATCGATGCAGAAAAGAAAGTGATTGGCTGCAACGATAGGCTCTCGTGTTTCGTAATAATATCAGGGGGTAGGATTGTGTCGAGGCTAAAGTGTTGGCGCCTGCTCCTCAGCATCCTAACATGTGTTCATTGTAAGTCGATGTGGATAAAAGCGGTTGCTTAGTAGTAGTAAATAGTGACAGTTTTTCCATCCTGCTCACGGTTTAGGTGTGATTTTATCACAAACCTGAAGATCCATGCTTTGGGGATAACTTGATTACAGGCAAATTAGGAGGGCTAACGCAAGTAGCAATCTCTGTAGAACGATCTCATTTCCATGTTATTTAATTATCACCCCAACCCCGTGTGTGTGTGTGTGTGTGTGTGTGTGTGTGTGTGTGTGTGTGTGTGTGTGTGTGTGTGTGGAAAGAAGAGAGCCACACGGTTTATTTTTCACCACATAAAAGGAAATATATTTAAAAAAATGTTCATACTAACGAACTTTTAACATTGCAGTCATTTACACAAGGGCAGTCATATGCCATATTCATATACACGGTTATTCAGACGCACAGGTTGCCTCCCCTTCCCATGCAAAGAAGTCACTTTGCAGA
This sequence comes from Trachyrincus murrayi, assembly GCA_900323305.1. NCBI lineage: Eukaryota > Metazoa > Chordata > Actinopteri > Gadiformes > Macrouridae > Trachyrincus > Trachyrincus murrayi. The sequence goes on along the minus strand of OOFB01011548.1, from coordinate 3,527 downwards.
AACGTATACTGTGCACATCCTGTCCCTACAGATACACAGCTGTAGATTTAAAAAAGAAATCATCTTTCATTGGTTAAACTTAGTTTAAAACATTAATACTCTCAGACAACACATTTCTGAAATGGCAAATGAAGAAAAACACGTAATTCTTCCCCACATCTTAAGTACGACAAATCGAAATTTGAGACAATCTGATTTGTTTATTGAATTAATTTTTTTTTTTACAAACACATCTCACATATGGTTGATCTTTACAAACGCGCTGTTTTAGAAATGTTGCCCAAAATGCAAAGGATGTGCATAGGTGTCGGGTGAACGGCCGGCTGTCGGTGCAGTCCGGGTCGCTTCCTCGTTCCTCTCGCTCCGTCAGGTACCGTCTTCCAAGCGGTTGGAATGTTCTTTTTTATTTTTTTAATCTGCCACCTTCTCCACCTTCTGTGGTTTCTCTCTTGGAGGTTCGACAGTTAAGGGGGACACAGGGGGGAGGGGGGAGGGAGATGGGGGTGGTGGTGGGGTGGGGGGGGGGACACTGACTGACGGCATGGAAGCCTGTGAACGTCCACATGCAAGACACCTCATTCAAAACCTCTAAAGACATACATGGATTCATTTAGAAAAGACTATGTGGTGGTAAGACAGGCGAGTGTGTGTGTGTGTGTGTGTGTGTGTGTGTGTGTGTGTGTTTCAGTCTAAAGGGGTAGCTACAGGGCGACACCTCCATTACTGTACCACCCAAAAGATAGGAAGGAGCTAAACCTGAAGGTCACTAGTGTTACCAGAGGGCTGCAGCCCAGTGTGTGTGTGTGTGTGTGTGTGTGTGTGTGTGTGTGTGTGCATGGAAGGAATGAATAAATAATGAGGGTTGCTGATAATATCCATACTAGTAAACACACAAACGCACATACACACTATCATTCTTAGGGAGCTTGACGTGTTAAGATCTACACCTGACAGAATTACAGTGTGTGTAACACACACACACACACACACACACACACACACACACACACACACACACACACACACACACGGTGGGCTCGGATACCACAGGGGGGCATGAGACGGTGCCGTCTCGCTAAAACAAGCATCCCAAAAAAGTGTGGCCTCGCCTAGCTCCTCACAAACACAACAATATTCATGTTGCTTTATGGCGGCCTGTAAAACACCGGGTGGTCTGTCCACGCCACGTCCTCTGGCTCTCTGCTGTCTTGTGGCTGTGCTCGTGTCAGCTGCAGCGTGAGGTCTTTCCATTGTGTGGTTGGTTGGTGGGTTAGTGGGTTCGCTTCGCTCTTTTCTACGTCTCCCGGGAACGGTGGGAGGCGGAGATTCCAGATGCTTTGTTGTAGGTCAAGAGGTCAAATGGGGGAGGAGTCAAGAGGTCAGAGGAACCAATGGAGTAGGAGGAGGAGGCGGAAGGAAGGAGGTCAACCACTCGGGGACAAAGACGGGTATAGGGGGGGGG
>OOFB01011544.1:7487-19147 GCA_900323305.1 Trachyrincus murrayi | reverse complement strand
TATCACGTTGGTTGCCGATTCCCTGCCTGTCTACCGGTCCCGTCCGGATTACCCTGTCTACGAGATTCTGCAAATAAACCAGTATTCTATGTAATTCATCGGTTTGGTCTGCATTTTGGGTCCTACCTCCATCTGAGTCCTGACATAGAGGGCATATATTGAAATGTCTTGTAATGGCTAATCACCATCACACCTGGTGGTAAAATAGCAGCCCTTTGAAGTAGGTAAGATTTAAGAGCTATTATTTGAGTGTAATTTGTTAGAAATGCCACAGCCATCCGTCAGCTATTAGTAAGTGAAATGCGATGTGAGAATATCTGTTTCTAGTTGACTGCGCCTGCCTCTCTATGAGACAATTTTGTTTTTAGACCACTCCCGGCTAATTTCTGGCCAATCACGGCATCATTCACGGGTGTGTGAAATGCAACATTTCTCAATGCTGGGAAAACGCAGGGAGGGAGAGAGCAGAGAGGAAGGGGAGGTTTCTTTGGTTGGTAATCTTGCTCTCTCTCACATCTTACCGACAGTTAAGTCCGTTGAAATGATGCTAGTATATTTTCTAATGTAAATGTGACATCAGGGATTTAACCAGCTGAATAGAGAGCGCAGTACAGACAATCACATGCTAGTATTAGACAGCCTGAGGAAAACACTTGGATGACACAGCATCCCAGCGCCAGAAGAGCAGAGAGAAGATGATGATGTAATTGTGTGGTTTCCATGGAGACCAGAGATGATGTGCTACTGGGAGGACAATGGAGGAGTTTTAATTACAGATTTAACACCAATATGACCTGAACTCAGACACTACTCGGAGAGAGAGAGAGAGAGAGAGAGAGATAAGGCTAGAGTGTGTTGGTCAGTTGGTTGACGTCAGGAGAGAGTATGGACTGGGTGCAGCCGACCCGATCGATCAGGATTGGCAGAGCGGTTGTGAAGTATTGATTATGGGAGAGACCCAGAAACCCTCCTGGACTACAGGAGTCCACATGACTCACATTGAAACCAGAAACCACAACGGACTACAACTAAATACTCACAATACTCAAACACTCAATACTCAAACACTATATTATGGTAACTGTGTACAGGTCGTTGATACTATTTCACCTATTGTCACTGAGAAGACGCTTTTATCCAAAGAGACTTGCAGTGAATTCAGATAGGAGCAGGCTAGGGGTTAGCTTAAATGTCTTTTATGCCTAATGCGATGAGGTCGTGTTAGTCAGCTGTGACATAGGCCTAGGTCAGAAACAGGTATGACGTAGCCTATATAAACAGGTGTAGGATAGAGACATGACATCAACCTGAAGCCCCCAGAGAACGGGGTTGGGGGTGGGGGGGTTGGATAACAGACTACTTACTCGGCGTACCCGGTGGCCCACGGTAACCTCTTTGTCTCCCTCACGGTGAGGATGGGTCTCGCGGCGTGGTCCGCGGAGCACTCCGCCTCGTCCGGCGTCAGTTCGAGCAACTCCGGTCTCGTGTACGGGAATTTGAGGGGCAGGTGGGAGCCGCCGTGGTCCCCACTATGAGGGCCACCGGCGGTCATGACCCCCCCCATGAAGTTTGCCACCGCGGACTTGACGCGCGTGAGCATGTTGGCGCTGCGTCGCGGCGGCAGGGGCTGGTTTTCCGCGGAGCGACGCGCGGCGCCGCGGCTCCCTTTGCCCGAGTTTCCCCCCAGCTCGACTGTGATGGAGAAGAGACCCCCCTCCCTTTAACCGGACGGCTTACGGTTTCATCCGGTGGCGGCTGTGATAGTGATGACGATGGTGGTGGTGATGATGATGATAACAGCTCTTAGTCCTCGTAAAGGCGGAACCACATTTGGAGATTAGCGGGTCATGTGATAGCCCGGGTTGGATTTGGTCGCGAGCTGCTTTTCCTCCCGACGGGAGGTGGACAGACAGTGGTATGCTACTTATCGCGATACTTGGAGCCACTCTTACAACGCCAATCAGGCTCTGATCCAAAGTGCGTGTGTGGTTGTCTTAAAAACCACAGATTGGATCACGGTGTAAAATATAATATAGGCCATAATGTAGGCGAATAAAGACTCGAGATGTGCGGTTATGAATTCTCTGAGTAAACGACCTGAAACTAAAGCTAATGCAGTAGCCTGTATTCTGATTAAATGAGCCGTTCTCTCCTACGTCCCTATAGCCGTTAATGCAAATAAATAAAGAATAGGCTGTTGTCTGAGTGGAATGTTCTTTAGCAAAACCAGAGCATATAATACCAGTCCGATAAATGGATTGAAATAAAAATATACCGCAGAACAGTATTCAGTCTGTAAAAACAACAGGCAAGTAATTTTTGACGCTACAGAACAATGGAAAACAATAGGCTATATGTAATACACTCACACCGCCACTAGACGACGCCAGCAGTCCGAGGCGTCATACAGGTAACGTGCAGAGGTTTCAAGTAGTATGTTAAAATATCCCAGCACTGTTATTTCAGTCCTTTTACAGCTTGAAGCCCATCTAGCATTCGCCAGACTGTTTTGACTTGGTGATAAAAAATAACAAAACGTATTAGAATAGTAGCCTATCCTATAGCCCATTAATCAATTTAATTTGGAAGAAAAGTGAAGCTCTAGTTTACTATACAGTTTACTGTAGTGAAATACTTTGAAGATGCATCAATTCGCAAAACAATGTTAATACAGTTTATTAATCTTCTTTGGTTTAATCTCCGGTGGTTTTCTGCTGCGAGCCGTCAAAAAGACCCCACGCCGAAAACCAAAAAGTACGCGCCGCAGCCGAAGACCCCGCAATTGATCTACGCTCCGATGTCCACCGCAGGTCCGACAAAGGGCCAAGCCATTATGTAATCGTTCAGAAGTGTCACATAAATCACTGCTTAAATATCCTACTGTAGGCGTGGTGGGGTTAACAAACTGTTATTAAGTGTGTAAGTACAGAAATCGCCTATAACTTCAATTTAGACACGTTAGGTTAAGTTAATTGTTACGGTAAAATACTAACAAGGATGAAAAACTATATGCGTTGGAGTTGGAATACAGTCGTTTTGGATATGACCATATAAAGTTGTTCGCTGCCAATGAGAGACGATAAAAAGAAGTCGCCACTTCAGCCGTGGGCGGGGTTATCTCGGAGTTCTCAACATGAGTCGCCATGGTAATGGTAACTGACCTGAGAGTACAGTCTAATATTGCTATCTGAAACCACAAATTTAGGCTTTCCCTGATTCTGACTTGACATATCCGGTTAACCTGGAAATCCAGCTTCTTGTACAGGCCCCAGCATGATCAGCGTCGAAGTGCGTGTGTGTTTGTTGGCTGCTAGTATTGTGTTTAGGTGTGTTTCAGAGAGGGAACAAAGCTGCTACTACTGTCAAATAGTGACCTTCTTACTATTATTAGATCAAAGGATGTTCCGGGACATCCTTAGTACACAATAAGGGATAGTCTAGTTCAGTGGTTCTCAAGCTATTTTTAGTGTGGTTGCAAAGCAAGCCACACATTAATGATATTCTATTTCTTATTATTAGGGCTTCACAGAGTATCTGTGGATACCTATTGTTTTTGACCTGGATATGTATTATTATTTTTGACTTGGTAACGCCTATAGCTCAGCCCCCGATTGGTAAAAAGTTTTTCCATTTTGGCGACGACATACAGTATGTATCCCCAGTAAACAGGTCTCCACAAAGTTTGGTACCAATTCGCGCATAGGGGGCGCTATAAATCGCGTCACAGTTAAACGGTCAGCCCCGCCGCCCCGATGGACGAACATTTCTGAAACTTAGTATATAGGCCTTATTTGACATGCGGAACATTTTTGCCTCAAGGATCCATAAGGGGGTAAGATTAGTATTACTATTTAGTCATTTAGAAGATGCTTTATATACTAGGCTATATCTAATATAATATGCTATATATGAGTCGTGAAAAATGAATGCTAAATATGCATATTTGGTACACAAGCTCCTTATGTGTGCACGACTGTGATTTATTTTTCATTTTTTTATTGACTTAAAAATGGCAATTTTCTTCAGAAAATGCACATGGCGACTACCTGGCATCGCCAGACCAATTCGCAAATGCGTATTAGTCTGGAAAGTCTCAGTGCATTTTCAATTTCCAAGGGGCGTTATCAACGGGCGCAGACCAAAATGCCTCTGGACACAATTGGATAGACCTACAACCAATCAGAGCAACGAAACCTTTAACATTAAACTTTTACCAAATCCTGTCGGAAGTACGGCAAACTAATTTTTCTTACAAAAGCTTTAAGTGCAGTTGTTCGTTCTTCTTTTAGAGAAAATATACCGTCCAGTTCTTTCCATACTGCCGCGATAGTGGATTCAACAGACCGTTCCACATCAGCGGCAGCCATCTCGATTGTTTACGAAAATGCCTCAACGGCGCTCCTCTGTACAGTCATCGTATCAAACCCGCCCCATATTAGATAAACGGTTGTGATTGGCCCGCTTTCAGGACGGGTGGAATTCAGTTTGAACGGGAGGGTGGCCAGACCTATCTGCCAGAGCAAATATGAGCTCGCAGATTCGTCTGGTTCCCAGGCTACATGGCGACATGTTTAGTTTACTAATGTAGGCCTGTCCCTCGAAGATATTTTTTCAGCCAAGTAGACCTACCCCTTTCACCAGCACAAAACATTTAGTATATTTTTTGGGAGGGGGATAAATGAGGCATTTCACATCACTTCTTGGGATGATCTGAAGTGGGAAAGTTTTCTCTTGGGTGGCTTACCAACATGACACTGATGCTTTGTGCTGACATGTCTTTGAAGATGGCTTCATCTTCTTCATCATTTTCATCTTCATCTGCAACTGTGCAACTGACAATTTCTTCCACCAAAAAAGCACAAAGCCAGAGAGGGGTCAGCGCTCGTGCACGTAAAACATTTATATATATTATATATAGCATATTCTATTATATATAGCATATAAAGCATCTTCTAAATGACTAAATAGTAATACTAATCTAGAAGTTGTATGAAAACCCCCAAATCTTTGTAACAATGGAGCACCTGTTCCGGAATACTTTGAAATAATCTTCTTGCTTAAATCCAAAATCTTTTTGGAGTTAAAAACAGAACTAAAGTTAATAATTCAGCCTCTTCAACATCAAGGAATTAGGAACCTTAAATTGTAAAGTTAGATTGTGTTATATTATCCTATTGTATCGTATCTCATCAATTCCAGTTCATTTCTATATTTCTCATATTTATATTGTTTTTAATGTTGTGTAACATAGGAACAACTGTGTTGTTGCATGCAAACTCCTCATAAAACTGTACTAAACGTACTTGGGTAGGCATCAGAGCTATATAAACCTTTTGTTTTCAAATGTCACCTGATTAAACTTCTCCAGTTCTCAGAAAAGCTTCCTTGTTCTGTGGTTTAGTAATTAGTTAGAGCGTTTAGTGTTTACAGTTGAGAGAGCCCTGCTCATGTCCATGACTCCTAATAACTCTAGGCCAGGGTTCTCTCCCGAAAAATAACTGCACGCCATCTTCAGGTGAGGAGGGAGGGATTATCCTAAGTGAATGAGTTTGTGTATCTCGATATAACGACGGTGGCAGGCTTGCACTGATGCTGGCAAAGTACTATCGCGGCAGTATGTTTTTCGGCTCATGTTTTTCGCGGCAGTATGGATAAGCCCACTAGACTAGGAATTGGTCGTCTTTTCCTATAGTTGAGTGGGCTTATTTATCTTCTTGCATTGTGTTTTTCTTCGTTCTTCGTTGCAATATGAGCTCATTACACACCGTTGTTCACGAGTGAGGGTAAACGGGAGCTTGAGATTGACCGCCATCTTGGGGCAGTGTCTGCAGTGATACAGGCTCTGTACCCCGTCCTCACCTATGGTCACCAGCTCTGGGGCCGACCCAGGATGCGCTGGAGGGGTTATATCTCCCAGCAGGCCTGGGAATGCCTAGGGATCCTCCAGGAGGAGTTGGGCCTGGGCTGCCCTACTTTGTACTGCTGCCACGACCTTAACCTGGAGACACAGGAAGAAAGTGGATGAATGGATGACTCACAACCCCTGCTTTTAGCATTAGATCACTCTCCACTCCCACTGACGGATTACTGACAATATTACTAATCCAAAAACATGAATCACTCAATCAATTTATCCGAAAAGCCCTGGTTAGGAATCACTGCTATGTGAGCAATGTAAACAGTACCCCGCCACATGATTCATATGTTCTGGATTTTCCATTCTTGCATAAATACTGGAGTGACATATTTATGACCTTATCTTAAGTCTTGGCGGTGCAGGTTGTAGCAAGGCCTGTCACCGCTGTATTCTGTGTCATACCTCCAACACTGTCATACCTCCCAAATATTGCTGACTTTATGGCTTTTGTAATCTTACTAGCAAGATGGAAATATTCTGCTCTTCTCACCTCTCTTGGATCAGGGACATCTTTCACAACATTTGAGCCATTTTATGGTTACTGTATATATATTTTTATGTATAGCCTAAATCTAAATTGTATGTACGTTTTTATACATTTTGTTTAAAATGTATAAATTGTCATGTATATAGGTATATAGGTCTATGTATGATTTACAGTGTCTCTGTTAGTATTCAGCTTTTGGGGTTGTTTCATGCCTTGGCTTTCAGGGGACAAAGTACTGATTTACTCTTGTATCTCGAATTATTTTCTTAAGAAAAAATATGTAATATTATATATAAGTTAGCCTACTGTTGAACAGTTCAATAGTAATAAATAATATCAAGGTGTTTTTTTTAAGAAAATGTAACTTTTTTTTTTTACATTAGCGTCTTCACTATAGTTCACAGTGTGTAATTTACTATGTAATCCACTGCTTGTGGGAATGAAATCCCAATGACGCAATCACAGAGTGGTCCAGTTGTGAAACTACCTTCCAGACTCAGTTAAAAACGTATTGTTGTTATTACCTGTCTGGGGGATTCACACAACAACCACGAATATGGTATATAGTGCATGGTAAATACCGCAAGTGGCAACTACAAGCGGGCGGTCCGTCCGGTAAATCTAAGCGTCATGTCTCTCAGGTTGGTATTAAGCTTCAGCCAGGAAGGAGAAGCATCATTAGGTGACTGCAGGGAAGATGGTGTTCCTCTCTGTCCTGTTAGCCCTTACCCTCTGCTCAGAGCTTCACGCTGCCAATGCCTCTCCAGGACCTGCACTGGACAGATGGGACGTCCGCTGCTCCAAGGTAGGCTAGACTCAACCACCTCATGCAAGCTAATTCAATTGGCAAATGACTACTTGAATGTAATGGTCAAGTCGTTTAAATTCAATGGTTGAATCACTTCAATGTAGGCTGTATAAATAAAATAAAAAAATGTAATTAATCATAACTTGTTGACATGAATAAATAAAAAAATAAAAAAAACAATCTACTGCTGCCTAAAGCTAACTACGTAGGTCTACATAAACATAACCAATTGCAATTCCGTCAATCAGATGGATAGTTTCACGACATCAGATGGAGAATACGTTTCACGACAGTAGGGGATCTTTAATCAGAGTTGATGTCGAGCACCTGGGGAGTAGTTTAGAAAAGTCTTAGAAAAAAATTTAAACAAGCAAGATTAATGCTGACGGAACCGAATAACCTAATGGATAGAAAGAAAGAGAATGAGGTAATAAAGTTACCGACCGAGAACTGGCGCGCAACTTGGTGGAGACCTTACCTGTGTAGCTCTCAAATAAATAGCCTACTATAAATCCACTGTAATAATAGCTACTGTCTTACAGTAGCATTTTGTGCCCTGAACAAGTCTAGTTTGTAAAAAAATAAACTGATGTCTCAGTGCGAAGTCTCTACAATGTGAAATAGAGAATATATATTTTTAAAGACATTAACTCGTTTACATGAATCAAGAAATTAACTAAAACCTTTTAAACAATGTAATGTCATGGGTCTTATATCCATGTACGTCCATCAAAAATACCCAGTAGAAGATCCGGTCAGAATCAATTTCTCTGTGCGTTATCTAACTATAATCGTCCGTCCGTCCCTCGAGAGGTCGTGTGGGGTTGTTCGGACCGGGGCGCTGTGTCAGAGCGGCAAGCGCGGATGCGGAAGTTGCCGCCACACCGTGTTGAATTTTGGGCAGTGTAGTGTCGATTGTGCGTGCTCTAAAAAGAGAAAACTAGACAGCAAAAACACGTTAAGACACTCGACATACGTTTCATATTAATACACTTTGAATAAACAAGCCAACAGTGAACGGACACGGCCCCAACAACGCTGAAGCAGCTGAAGCGGCCACGCTCCCAACGGGCACATGCCCTAGTCTTATAAACTAACTTATTGTAGGCTAATAGGCTACTATCATCCTGTCCGTGGATGGTCGTTAACTGTTAAAATCCTTCACAGTATCTTGTTTTGCATTCCTTGTGTGTCTCGCTCGTGTTTCCTTGTACAATAAAAGGTAATCCTATGAAGTCTTTAGGGGGTTGAAAACTATTTTCAAACAAAATTGACTTGAGCGTTAAGATCAACATTTGCGTTCCTCGTCTACCTCACAAACACTCGCATGTCAACCAACATCCATTTTGATAAATAAACATTGTAGGCTTAGGCTACATTTATTTACAATGTGAATTGGAAACGCTGGGTCGCATCATTAAATATTCGATCATTGAAGATTCTCACCTCGTGTGATTGATTGTAATACAGAACAAACGGGCTGTGCAGGTTTGCATGGCGCATGAGGTAATTTGTTTTAATTCGCACTGGAAAACCCCCTTGGCAAGGCTGATGGCTTTGTGTGTTGTTCAGTGTGGAAGAACTTGACGGCCATTCTCCCAACTCGGGTTCAACGACAGAAAAACAAGAATATTAACTAGGCCTGATTATAAGGTCACTATAAATATTGCCATCTAAATGCAAGCAACACGCGCCTTACGCCAACAGATTAGAATTACAACAATGGGGTGCATGAATAGAGCAGAAAAGGTATGGCAATAAATAGCCTACACGGAGGTCTACTTCATGTTTGTGTTTTTCTTTACTTCCCTGCAGGGTCTACATTGCAAAGCAAAGCCACTCAGTAAGTACAGAGTTCATATCGCAAACCACAACTTTTAGAGTTATTGCCTTCACATAAGCGGGCAGGTTGCACTTCACCACAAACGTGTCTGTAATGTTTCTAATTAATGTGCACAAACATTCAGACGTCAAGACATGTCACATCTGCATGTGTTGGTGACATGTTTGGAGATGTCTTTTCATCTGGTGCAAAATGCAAATAGCGCCCAACAATAATATCCATTTTATTTACCTGTTCAAATCTTTCCCTTACACCTTATACTCATCCACTCATGCAGTAGGGGTGTGACCATAATAGTTTAGTAGGGGTGGCACCACACCCCATTATACTGTTGTTAATTTATAATAAATTAACCTAGTTTATTATTGCATCCAATGGTCTGTCCACAAACTAGCATCTTGGATTTTGTATCGATTTTTGCACAATAAAAAGCATTGTGTGGTTAAGACACAACAATTTTCTGTTGGCTAAAATATTGTTCTGCAACTGGCAGAAAACATGACAGACATGATGAATGTTTAGCTGGTTTAGCTGTTAGGATCGTTCTCCTCAGCTGCTTGCTTGTGACGCCATCACAGGTACTACCTGTGTTTATAATGTGTGTGTATTGAACGCTGTTTGTGGCGGTTGGCTCCAGATCCCTTTTCACCTTCGTGTCGAAGTCCTCCCGCGGGTGTGAAGGGTTCGTCGATGATCCAGAACGTCAGTCTCTCCACCACCCTGCGATGCCAGGGGAGGCAGAGGTGCTCCCTGCACCTCAGGGTGTCAGCTGCCCTGCTCCTCACCGGTACGATCTAAGCCCTTATACTCACCATAGTGCTCAACTAATACTGCTAATACTCATACTAATACATCCACAAGTAATGTACATGCTCTCGTTTGGTGATCTACTAATGTACGCTTATGCTGGTGAACTGCAAGTTAAAAAAAACTGAAAAAAGGTCACTTCCTTTGCCGTTTTCACTTGTGAAAACAGCCTGTTTGGTTGTGGTTTTGATGAGCTAAATATAAACTCATATGACTCAGTATGACTCATAAGAGGGATAAGAGCTGCACATAACGTCATAACATCTGCTGAGTCATCAGGAATGTGAATGAGTTACTAGTTTTACGTGCGTAACTGTGGGCTTCCCTCCCAAATAAATGATGAATGGAAAGATGGAGATGACAATACACTTTCAACAATAACAAAAGGAGTAAAGGTCACAAAGCTCTTCTTGGTTCTTTGGTTTCAGTGTGGTTGTCTGTTTGAAAATAGCCGACAGTATCTTTTCCGGCGTTATATATATATATATATATATATATATATCTAATGGAATCAATTTAGTGTATACTGTAAATGTACAATGAATTTTAAATTATATTATTGTGTGTGTGTGTGTGTGTGTGTGTGTGTGTGTGTGTGTGTGTGTGTGTGTGTGTGTGTGTGTGTGTGTGTGTGTGTGTGTGTGTTGGGGCCCCAGGTGGAGGTGGAGAGTGAGTGTGTAGAGAGAGTATTTTGTCATTTTATTAAGAACTTTTTAGTGCAAAATGAACATAACCGTTTTAAGTGAAACTATATAGAAAAAATAAATATAGGCCTAGCCTACAATATGAAAATGTTAAATATCAAAGGAAAACATAAAACAGTTTCAAGTATAGCGACAGACTATATAATATATATGCATATCATAATATTAAGAATAATATTAAGAAAATTAGATCTTGAAGCGTGTTTTTAGCCTTCTCAATGCATGTGAATGGAGGCTCAAAATCAGGCTGTGGTCAAGGGAAGCAACATTTTGGAAATTTGCTTTTTGCATGTATTTGATGGTGGGGAAGTGGATTTCAAGGGAAATATGCCAAATGGGTTAAATATTGCTGTGTGTGTTTAGAGCCAGTGCACGGCCTGTCCATCTGCATCCTGACCCCCGGCATGATGCAGAGATGCAGACAAGTCAGCTTCTCCAAGTCCTCAAGGCGAAGGATGGAAGGATCTCTGGTAGAGTTGTATTCTATAACCTTGTTATAACATTACACCACCTAACCACCACCTCGTTATCACCTCATAACATTACACCACCTAACCACCACCTCGTTATCACCTCATAACATTACACCACCTAACCACCACCTCGTTATCACCTCATAACATTACACCACCTAACCACCACCTCGTTATCACCTCATAACATTACACCACCTAACCACCACCTTGTTATCACCTCATAACATTACACCACCTAACCACCACCTTGTTATCACCTCATAACATTACACCACCTAACCACCACCTCGTTATCACCTCATAACATTACACCACCTAACCACCACCTCGTTGTCACCTCATAACATTACACCACCTAACCACCACCTCGTCACCACCTAACCATCACCTCATAACATTAAACCACCTTACCATTACCTCGTTATGTAAGGGATAAACCACGTATTTTCCCATTTTTGGAAAATAATGCACACCCTTGGAATATTATTGACCAATCAGAATCAAGTATTTAACAATGCTGTGGTTTAACACCTCATAACATTACACTACCTAACATCACCTTGCTATAACCTTGTTGTAACATCTTCACCTTGCTATAACCGTCTTGTAACATCTTCA